>ML105697.1:112415-405536 GCA_003697995.1 Taxidea taxus jeffersonii | reverse complement strand
AAGAAGAAGAAGAAGAAGAAGAAGAAGAAGAAGAAGAAGAAGAAGAAGAAGAAGAAGAAGAAGAAGAAGAAGAAGAAGGAGAAGAAGAAGCCCCACAAAAATATGGTTGTTGCCAAATGTTAGAGCTATTATGTTTTAAAATAATTAAATGTGAGGCAGCATACATATGTGAGAAGATTCCAGAAGAGAGTTAGGAATTAAAGTTGAAGTCTAGAGAAAGAAAAGAAGGAAGAGAGAAGTGGAAAGTTAAGGGAAAAAAGAATGGAAAAGAACACATCCAGATGTTCTTAGCTTGCAAAAATTTTCATTGGGATGCTATACCTAGTTGAAATATCTTCTTTTCATGGATTCATCACATACTAAACATGCACCCATCAGTCATCCAAAAAGAAGATGGGTATCTATGGATGCAGATACATAGTACTAATGTATGTGACATATAAAACCCTCTGCTAAGTTGTGCATCATTCACTCAGATTATTGATGGATTACTGAAAGAAAGCAAATGCTACAAAAAGGAAACCCACTTTATAAAAAAAATACATTCGGAGAAGTGTCTTTCTTACTTCTCTGCTCCCTAACTTCCTTTGTCTTTTCCATCCATTTCCTGATATGCCCAATAGCCATCCATCTAAATTTATAGTTTATCTTTTATGTGCTTCCTTCTCAAATGAGTAAATGCATGTATATTTTCTTATTTTTTCTTCTTCATTATTATTTCTTCTTTATTACACAATATAGTGTAGTATAGTGTAGATCATCCTTTGCATTTTTCTTTTTAAATTTTTTACTTAAGTAACTCTACATCCAATGTGAGGCTTGAAATCACAACCCTGAGATCGAAAGTCACATGCTCTATTGATTGAGCCAGCCAGGCACCCCTGCTTTATTTTTTCTTTTTTTAACTTAATAAATTCTGGAAAATCATTTAAAAAGAGAAAAGAAAGGGAATGAAAAGAAAAGAAAGAAACCTGTACAACTTGTTCCATGTTTCTTTGTTTGAGGATTTGCAGTTTTTCTTGATAGGTCCCTTACCTTACAAATTTAAACAAACTGTTCATTCATTATAAACAGGCTTTAGAAGTAATATGTTAAAAAAACCTTTATTTTATAAAGCCAAACATATGTCCAATATTTTTTAGATCAACAAGCATGTCAAATTTACACAGCTAGTTAGGAAGTTGAACTAAGGAGTGTTGATTCCTCTCTTAAGTTCGGGCCACTGTGCTGGAATGGAAGGAGCAAGAGGAAAATGGTTAGAGATGAGGTCCATTATGCAGACAGTTTTTAAATCATTAGGCCAGGATGGAAAAGCAAGGAGTTTAATTTTTTTCTATGCATATGGTGAAGGAATGCAAGGATTTTGAATTGGGGTGTATATTTATATTCTTATATCAAAAGTGTCTCCAGCTTCTTACCGTGAAGGACTATAGTGTGGAAGTAAGGAGAATAATTGAAGGCTATTTCAATACTGCAGGTGAAAAATTATTGCTGTTAGAACTAGCAGTCATGTTCTTGAGGATTAACTAGACCAGTTATATTTCTTTGGAGAATCAAGCCAAGAGTACTGGTATAAGGAACAGATACCAAATATAAAGAAAGAGAAGAATCAAGTATGAATATTTGAGTTTTAACTAAAAACTGACTAGTGGTTCCATTTACTCAGTGAGGGTGAAATTATGGATTAGAAAGCAAATGAGAATGCATCAAGGGCTCATGTTGAGGTGCTTATTATTATTTTTTCTTGTTGTTTAACATTTTATTTCAACTTTTCTATGTTTGAAGATGTTCAGAAGGAAGACATAGGGGAAAATTCTCTTTTGAAAATATATTGAATATCATCAAAATGTCATAAATGGGTCCCGAATTTCAATCACATAAAGTATAGGATTAATGCAGTGTATCTGGTTTAGATCTGCTGCAGAAGGTGGGGTTCAATAGCTTTATGTCTGGATTCACTTTTAATGAGAACCTGTAATTGAAAATTGACATTCTGCAATGGTTTAAGTCACATATGGGACATCTAAGTCAAGCTGTGGAGTAAAGAGAATACATAAATCTGGAATGCTGGAGTGAAGGGGAGAAATCAAAGTCTAGCAAAAGAAATGCAAGAGATATAGAGAATGAAATAGAGATACAGAGATAGTGATACAGATAGAAAAAGTGAGATTGTGGAAAACATGGAAAGAGAACCATGGCATTCCTTTCTTCATGGCCTTGATAAATATGTTAGTGAAGAGAGACTAGCATCAGTGGAAAGTGCTGTGGCGATTGTCTTCCCTAAGTCAGAGGTGAAGGTAAAAGACCCTGCCATTAAAATAGACAGCTTGAGATTCACAAACCCCTGGGGCTAATAATATATTATATGGTTATAAAAAATAAAAAATAAAAAAAACAGACTGCTTGATTTCAACAAGAATGGGGCGGTCTTGGGATGATGGGCCAAGTTGTTGCTTTTAGAGTCCAGAGGAAGGGTTGCCATAGTAATCATAATGGGTAGACAATTAGAATAATAATCAGAACAGACCGATCTGCAGAAATTTTTGATGACAGCAATGCATAATCAAACACTTAGAATCAAATAGGTGGTGGTCCTGAAGTTAATACTTGATCTGTGTCATCATTAAAAAAATGACACATCTGGTAAACCAACACTTGATTGGACTTACCACAATATCATCAGGAGCTTTTGCTCAGTTCTGAGACAGGACTTCACTGTGACACTGGTATACTTGAGGGAGGACTTTACAGTCACAGCACAAGTCTATATGGTGTTTTTCCTTCTAATCTTTGGAATAGGGAAAGTGGTAATTGTGTGCTTGGAAACAGAAACTATTCAGCCTATTAGGTATTATTGAACACTAGCTCTGAACTAATTCCTGGCAATATAAAATGTAGCTGTCATTTAACAGTTAGAGTGAGGGCTTGTGGAATTTACATGGGGTATGGCATTTTTACTTGATCCTACCTCACATTAGGTATAGCAAGAGAACAAATTCATACTCATGTCATTTCCCAAAGTCTTCAGCTATAATTAAGATACACATGCCTATCTATTATATCCTGATAGTGGTTCCCTGAATCAAAGTATAAAGATCATTAGGGGAGAAGTAGAAAATGGAAGTTTCTGTATTTCCCACATTTCATCAGTTGTGTAAACCCAAACTAAACACACATCTGTGGTGGAGACAAAGATACTAGAAAAATGATGAGTTTACTGAAGATATAGAAGTAGTAGAATACAGTTGGATTTTATCAATGGTTCTCTTGGGAATGGGGTATTCTACAGCACATATGACTTGATCTGCCAAACAAGATGCTAACAAATGGTGTGCAATCTAAGCCTGGAAAAGCAATTGTAGAATAAGGGTTCCTCTTTAGTCCATTTTGCTCTTCTAATTAACCATCAAAACATGTCCAGGTAGCCTGCAGGAGGACAAAGTGTGAGGGGCTGGTAGAGATCTGAATTATCCCATTTGAGTCCGCCCTATACCATCTTGCCCTCTGATTCCAAATGTGTAAATGAGATTAGCAGACAACAGTCAAGCCTGGACCAAGTCAGAAAAACCACCCAATAGAACTTAGACTCATGGGAAATAATAGGATTGTTGTTTTAAGCCAGTAAAATATTGCATATCTTGATATGTAGTATTATTGAATAAATGACTAAATGTCACAGGTGATTACTATCCCATCTCCTTTATTTTGCTTATTAACTGAAAGCTCAAGAGAGATTGATCTTGTAATATGAAAGTGGATTATTTTAAGTTTAAGCAGGGAGTAACTTCAATTTCAGCCATTCATCCAGATGCTGTCTCCTTACTTGAGGAAATTAAACACAAATCAAATTCCAAGCACTTGTTTTACAACTAGTTATAAAACAAGTTTTTTTTTTTTATTGCTATTGATCTAGAAATTCAATCTCCCTCTCTCTCCTCATCACCTCTCTCTCAAATACTCAGAAGTAGTTTGCTTTCATGTGGCAAGAGAATAGATCTTCTCCATCTTGCTTCTAAATTTAGAACACATTTTAATTTGCAGGCATATTGATCACATACTGTCCCAGAGAACATCACAACTGTTCACCAAATAATGAATTTATTTTGATAAGAAATACAGAAAGCAGCATTCTATTCCATGAAGTTCTATGATTCCATAAAAATAAATGGCTTCTTTAGTCAGTGAATATTTTTGGAGGTCCAGTGACCTGGACACACTCAAATATTCCCTCAAAAGTAAAGATAAGTTGATATATCTTGGATCTCCTATTCAGAAAAAAGAAATAGAACAATGCAAAAAAAGTCACTTTTCATTTTAGAAACAATAATTCACATGTGAATGTATTGTGCTGACCATTTTCTGAGTTACTAAGATGCTTCCATTTTTACCCCAGAAGAGTTTTGTCAGGTAGCTCCAAATGGAAAGTAGGCAATTTTGCCACTCAGCCTTCAAAAGCAATGGGTTTTATGGTAATGGAAATGTTTGTAGCAAATCAGGTTTCAGCAAGGACCCTGTGCTGAGCCCTGCACAGGGAGTAAAAGGGGATATACTTAGGTTTTTACAACAAAGATATAACAGAAGTAAATATTTTTGAATAATATTCAAAGAATCATAATCTGTCTACTTATTCAAGTATCTCTGCTATGCAAAATATAAGTTCTCCAAAGGTGTTTTTTTTTTTTTTTTAAATCATGGCATCAAATTTGAGGTCCAGGCTCCTGAAATCTCCATGAAATCATATTTCTTAAAAGATTACTTACTTATTTATTTATTTATTTAAAGAGAGAGAGAGAGAGAGTGGGGGAGGAACATAAGAAGAGGGAGAGAGAATCTCAGGCAGCTCTGTGCTGAGTGTGGAGCCTGAAGCAGGATCCCACAACCAGGAGATCATGACCTGACATCAAATTAAGAGTTGGATGCTTAACCAACTGAGCCACACAGATGCCCCCAAATCTCTGTGAAATCTTGATGCAGCTCCTTTTTATCTGAAGTCCTCTGAACCAAAAAGCCAATTTACTACCTTCCCTCTCACTAATCATTAATGCATGGGGCAGATTGCCGTTAGCCTCCCAAGGCAAACAGAAGTCCTTGGTCCCAAACAATTCTGTACAGGTATTACCAGGTATCCTTGCTCTGAGGAAAAGAAATATTTCTTCATTAGGCCCAGGTTCTTACTACAACTCTTGGCTCTGCCCTCTGGAAGTTCTTTCTCTTTGCATCATAACCAAAAATTGGTTAAGGATAAAATAATTAAGTGAATTAAAGAATATGCCCTTTGGGAAGTCCAAGAAGCTCAACTTGATCCTGTCTTTGAAAATTTGGGGACAAAAAGATTTATTATAACTTAAACAATTGGTTTCTTGTGATCTGGCTGGCAGCACTTTTGACAATATGGTTTTCATCAGTGTTTAGTTTTATAAGTCTTAAGTTATCTCAGTCAATTCTATATGCCAAGAACCACACCCTCTATTATTTTCAAGACATTATCTCTCTAGACTAAATTATAGCTCTGTTGAGCAAATCAGGCTTCTGTGAGACCACATTCTTCTTTTGGAAACTTTCATCCAGTTTAAATAGTCTGTTTGATACCAATTAAATCATTTCAGAAATGGGAACTAAAGGTATTTGAGGAACACACCTAATTTGGTCTTTTGCTTATCATATACGATAACATTTTATTTGGTAAAAAGTTGTTTCATTTTCAAAACCTGTAAGGTTATTGTCTTCCTATCTTAGCTCAAAATTATGTTTGCAAACTGGAATATACTTCTGTGAGCTTACCTCTATCTTCTAGTAAATTATGAAATATAGCTAGTAGCAACCAACTCATTATTTCAACATTTTTGCCTCAAGATCTCCAGGCATTTCATTGAAAATACATTAGGGGGCGCCTGGGTGGCTCAGTGGGTTGGGACCTCTGCCTTAGGCTTGGATCATGGTCCCGGGACCCTGGGATCAAGCCCCATGGAGGGCTCTTTGCTTGGCAGGGAACCTACTTCCCCCTCTCTCTCTGCCTGCCTCTCTGCCTTCTTGTGATTTCTCTCTGTCAAATAAATGGATAAAATCTTAACAAAAAAAGAAAAAGAAAAAGAAAATACATTAGGAACAGTGTCTGTGTTTTAGAATATCATAAGCAAAATTTCACCAAATATTTTGGCACTAAAGAAAATAAATTGCCATTTATCCTATCTCCGGTATCTGTTTTCTCAGTTTAAACACTTGCTCCAAAACCCACAGCTATGTATTCTAGGTTCTTTTTAAAAACACTAGTTCTGTTTCTGTTGTCAATTTTTCTATCCACTTTTACTTATAAGAAAAGAGAAGAAGAAAAAAAAAAAACTTCTAGCTTCTAGCAATAGATATTTATTTTTCTTGTGGCTCTGCAGTTTAGCTTAGGAGTATCTGCTCCAAAGAATCCCACCTGGGCCCAAGGCTGAAGGGCAAGAACTACTCAGTCACAGCTCTTCTATAGATGACAGATGAGCAAGATGACATGCCCAAGCACACAAATACATTATAAGCACTGTTGATGTCACATCTGCTAACATCCCTTTGGAAAAAAGAGTAACATGGATGAACCCAAGTGCTACTGGTAGTGAAAGCACACAAGTCATAGAGTTCAGGGAAAGGGAGTTATCATTTTTCAGTATTAATGTCTTAGGTCCTTTAGGCTGCTATAGCAGAAAACCATAGATCAGAGGACTTATAAACAACAGAAATTTATTTCTCATGCGTCTAGAGTCTGGGAAGTTCAGATCAAGGCACCAGCAGATTTGGTGTCTAGTGAGAGCTCATTTTTTAGTTCACAGACAGCCATCTCTTTGCTGTATTCTCACATGGCAGATGGGATGAGGGTGCTCTTCCAGGTGTCTTTAATAAAGACATGAAACTCTCTCATGAAGGCAGAACCCTCATGACCTAATCACCGACCAAAGGCTCCACCTCCTAATACCATGAAATTGGGGGTTAGGATTTTAATGTAAGAATGGGAGGGCACACAGACATTATGTCTATGGCATAATGTAATTTAGCAAGTCCTACTAAAAGGAAGTTGGATGAAATTAATCTTCAGTGTCAGTTTTCAAGAGTGAAAATAAAATAAACACAAGATAAGCATATATACTAATAAATTGTATATACTAATTGCACATACTAATAAATTGTATTCAACTGAAGTATCATACATTTGGAGTGCCATCCATTTGCAAGGGATAGTTCTTAGCTGGAATTGTAAGAAATACAAGAGTGGGTGGGAATTATCCATCTCTATTAGCATGGTAGTCTCATAACAAATACTATTCATAAGCAAATCATTAAGGAGTTTCTGTTGGTTTATTGTTAATATTTTCTTTTCAGCTCCACTTGTAGCAACATGAAAGAATTTCTAATATTTGACTATAACATAATTAAGCTTTTAAAAGCATTATTTTTATGCACTCCTCTTGTCCAACAAAATAATATAAAAGAAGAGAACTGGTGGTTCAAAACAGAAGTAAGACAAAATGTATGCTTAGAATCATGATGAAGGAATGCTTCAAATTACACATGTGCAATCCACTCAGTCAAATAATCCTGCTGGGAGAAGGCAGACAGCATGCTCTAAAGGTGTATCTCTCAGGAAAAAAAAAAAAAAGTATGAAAGAATATTTAATGTGTTCATTTTGAGACAAGTTACTAGTTCATTCAGTTAGTTCAGATTCTCTAAAAAATGTTTTCCCTACATGTAGAAATCTTGAATAGCTGTCCATTTGTTCTTTAATTACAGGAATTTTACCAAGGATATGTGAATATGATCCTTTTTTGTGTTAACCGTGTTGTAATACACCCTTCCTATCTGGATACTCAATTTTACCTAAGGATCAGGTAAGTAATCTTTAAATAGGATTTTTAAAATTTCATTCTGTACTGTTTTCTTCTGTTAGAATGTCTATTATCTTCACTTCAAGATACCCAGATCTACCTAGCATCCAACTTACTTTTCTCTCAATTAATATCAAACAGGATTTTAGATTAGAAGTTTATAGTAAGACACCAAAATAAAATAGACATAATATTTGAAAGTTGTTTGCCAAATAACTGTGTACTTATTTTCAAATAATTTAGCTAGAAATAGTTTCTTTGATTTCAAACATTTTCATATTCTCTGAGAATGCAAAAAATTTGAGAGAATAAGTGAGATCATTTTGTGAGGTTGGTATTTTAGGAGAAATCTTTGCTGTGTTACCTTCACAAGGAAAACAAGCTCCAATCCCCTCATCTCAAACCTAAAGAACAAAGCTCCAACACAGATCTAAAAATGACAAATAAGTGACAAACACTGGTTGGGTTCAGGTTGGCCTACAGGCTGACTTCAGCCTGAGAAGCCATGAAGACAAGAATTTCTCTGGAAGCCTTGGAGTTTCACTACTGTGAGCTTTGCTGACATTTTCATAGTTTATTGGGAAGGGGCTATGTATGCATTTTCACAAGTTGAGATGTGGTCCCCATGAGAAAGAGAATCAAAAAGGCCTATAGGACTACGCAGATGGGTATAAAAAACTCAGTCATAAGAAACTTGAAGTGAGTGAACTGGGACTGAGCATGGAAGACCAACTAGCCCTGTAGAACATATGAATCTGCAACAGTGAAGGAAAATGCATTGGATCAGCCTGGCAAGAAATGTCTGAACATACTTAAATTTTGTCCCGGGAGATAAAGAGTCATCTTTAAACAACGGTGAGGCCCATAGAGAATGAAGTGAGTTTGTGATAATACTATTGAAAGTACAAACTACCATATTCCTGGGCCTTGTCTTTCCAAAGGGATCAGTGGAACAGCTGGCAAGATAAAGGTAAGAAGAAATGGCCAATAGGGATTACAGGAGCCAATAGTGTTTTTCCCACCCTGCAAGTGCCCAGCCTGAAACTGTGTGAGCTGTGAGAATGGTATAAACTTTCTACTCGTTCACTTTAGAATTTTGGTTAGTATCTACAATTGAATTGAGTCTCTGTTTGAAATTTACAGCTTTCTGCCACATAAGAGTAAGCAGACAACCTATAGGAATTCCCAGAAATCTTATCTAGATAAGACTTGCTTTATTTCCTTTTTAAATGTGAGGACAGGGGAACATCATTTCATTCAATAGATTTAGGGGGTGGTGAGGAAGCAATATAGTGAGATTTAAATGCATTGTGAGTCCAGCTTCTTCAAAGTATTTTTTCATCTTTGTTTTAATTTATTCTGTGTTGTCTAATATTTCTTCAGTTTTCTCAACCAGTTTATTCACCTGTTTGTCTATTCATCTACCTAACTAAAATTAACATAGAATTCACACAATATTATAGAAACATAGGAAATTAAGATTTGAAAAGACCTAAGGTCTTTCAGCCATTCATCTTCATTTTTTACATGCTTTCTCCATTCTTATAAACTGATACCTGCCCTAGCTTTAAACATTTATAATGAGAGAGTAGACTATTCTTAGAAGTAATTGAGCCAGAGGTAAGATTCTTAGTAAGTTTCTTAGAGTTTGTTCCCAATTATTCAATTACTGATCAATTATTCAGCTGAATTAATCTCTTTGCATATTTTACCATTTTACTTCTTTTACCAAATACTACAGATTTTTCCTCTGGGACAGTATATAAAGAAGTAGTTAACATGAAAAAAAATGAAATTAACTGAACTCAACTATCATATCCTCATACCACCTTTTTTGCAAATCTCTGAATCTTGAATTTTTCATAAATCATATTTTAACACACCATGGGACCTGCTTCTGACTGTAATCTATGTCCATCTTAAATTATGGCAAATATAAATGATCTAATACTTCAGAGAGAATTTTGGATAATTTATTAAAATGTATATGTCTATTAATATGAACTAATTTCACTTTTATCCTATCAATCAGCAGGACATAGAGCTCACATTGAGTTCATCAACTCCTAGAACATTAGGTATTATTCAAATAAGCTATTAATTTGAGTTCATGCCATGTTACCTGTATAAATTAATGTAATGTTTTTAAAGTTTCATTTTTTTAAGAAATGCTATTAATTCAGCTTGCTACACTTAGACCATCAATCTAATATTGTGAAGCAGTTTTAAATCTCAGTTATTTTATTTCACTCATTAGACATTCTGTAAATTTTTCTGTATCCAGAGTTTGGAAAACAATATTCCATATTTTAATTTGATTAATTTATAAATGACATGAGGCTATCCATACAATGAAATACCAGAGACCTCACTTAACATCCATCTTGATAGTTTTATATAAATGGTTGTATTCTATTATAATTCATACTTTGAACATTTTCACAAGGATATCAAAGGATAGTTTTAAAGGTTTGCTAAAATAAATACATCCACAACTGACATTGACTTTGTTCTATTTAATGCCAAATTCAATGGATATTTTTATTTATTATATTCCTTGACTTCACAGAAGAATTGGATACTCCTTGATTTACTCTTAATGTTCTTTTGGTTACAATACTCAAAAAAACAAAATTCACAGTAGTTTAGGACAACAGAGGAATTTGTGGAATCTTTAATTTCTTTCTTTTTAAAAAATCTTTCATCATACTTCTCATCTGAATCACTGTCATTTGTTGGCTAGGGTATTTTTTATTTTATTTATTTATTTATTTATTTGACACAGAGGTAGAAAGATCACAGGTAGGCAGAGAGGCAGACAGAGAGAGAGGGGGAAGCAGACTCCCCACTGAGCAGAGAGTCTGATGTGGGGCTCGATCCCAGGACCCTGAGATCATGACCTGAGCTGAGGGTAGAGGCTTAACACACTAAGCCATCCCAATATTGGCTGGAGTATTAAAATAGATTTCTAACTGGTTTTCCTTCTCCTACACTATTCAGCAATGTCTGGGACCTTATAAAATAAAATCAGATCATTCTACTCTCATAATATAAATCTCTTTGAATAGCCTTCGATTCACCCTAAGGTCAGACAGATTTCAAACATGTTAACCTTCTTGGATATATATCCTACTCTCATTTCCCCACCTTCCTGAATTCCAGCATATAGATTATCTTTATGCTTCTTGAATACATTGAGAGCCTCCCAAATTTTGGTCTTGAATTAGTAGTTTCCTTTGTCTGGAATGGTTTGCTTCCTGACGTTCCCTTAGTTGATTTTATAAGTTGTTCAGGCCTTGACTCAAACATCTGTTTTCTAAAACCTAAAATTTGTTTGTTAAGGTCTAAACCCTAAACAAAAATCTGTTTTCCAACCTAAAATTACCCTCACCATCAAGTCACTCTCAATCACATCACTCTGCTTTATTTCTTTCTGACATGCATTATACTCTACCATTATGTTATCTCATTTATATATTTATACACTTATTTATTTTGTGTACCTCCATATAAGAATGTAAACCATATTAGAGAAGAGATCCTATTTTTATAAAGATATTTTATATATTTATTTGAGAGAGAGAATGAGAGAGGGGGCACAAGCTTGGAGGAGGGGCAGAGGGAGAGGAAAAAACAGGCTCTCCACTGAGCAGGGACCCTCAGGTGAGACCTGATCCCAAGACCCTAGGATCATGACTGGAGCCAAAGATAGACACTTAACCCGCTGAGCCACCCAGGTGCCCCAAGAAGAGATCTTGTTTTATTCACAGCTGCATCTCCCACACTAAGAAAACAGTTGGGACTCATTAAATAAAACACAAAGGAATGTAAAAATCCTGGAGAAAGGGGAGAGAGAATATCCATTTTCTCTCAATCATCTTATTCCATAATGCTAGAAACAAAGGCCCCAGCAACTCTAAGTAACATATTTCTCTTCTTACCTCTTGATATGAATAGATTTCTCAATACCAGCTGAATTTCAGAAAATTTCTGTAGAAAGGCTATATGATTGGTCTCACTTTGATCACATACCCCAATGTCTGGATGAATCATTAAAAATGACAAATTTAATATACTGTGCTGGAGATTGCTGGTGCCAGCTAATACCAGTTTTTTTCTCCCTCTGAGCACCCCACCAAACTAGATTTCACAAAGCTCTGGCTTTGAGGTCGCTCTTGCATATGGAATACGTGTGCAAATGATGTGTATCAGCTGAGGTGGATGAGAGGGGAATGCCCATCTTGTTCTCTTTCCCCTACTGAGAGCCTGATAGAAGACAAAACTCTTAGAGGACGCAGAGGTCATAGGGTGTAATGGTGTCAGCTAATAGAAGGAAACCGGACACTAGAATGATTGCATGAAAGTGACCCATTGACCTAATCAACTGTATCTTCAGTTAAAAAATATACTTCTGTTGTTATTATCTACTGAAACTCTAGTATTGTTTTTATGTCTGTCATTGTTTTTGCCTCTGTGAACCCTATGTATACCTCCATTCTCTAATTTTCTGATGAAAGTCTAAGGCTTTTTGCCCTTCCCCAATGTGCGGATGCTGTAAGAAGGTGCTAGCTTTCAATCAGAGAAAGGATCTTCATGAAAACATGATCGGTGCTGGCACCTTGATTTCAGACTTTCAGGCTCCAAAATTTATGTCCACATTTCAGTTTCTGTGCCTATCCACAGTTTTAATTCATTATGAATCATCTGTCATCAGAAGAAATTCAGCTTAGGGCTCAACTGTTTACTGATGGTTCTCCGATAAATACAAGGAAAATCCTGGGTTTAGCCATTGAGTCTCAGGATGTTAAGAGTCAAGACTAAGACTATGCTGGATGAATAAAGGGCACAGATAAACCATATGCAATAAGACATGGACCAAATAAGTAGAGCCATGAGAGAGGCAGAGAAAATCTTAGCAGAACTCAACAAGTGCTGTGGCCTTTGTATCTGCCCATGTAATAGGATAAAGAAGTTCAAGTCTGGTAAGGCTCATAAGGCAACAAAGAAAGATGGCAGAGACAACTCTTTCAACAATGTAATATCTAAGCAGCCAGGCCATGTGACAAATGGTCAGGCTTAGCAGGCAACCACAGGAGCCATTAATGCCAGATAGATTAAACATATAACCAGGGCCATCTGGGTGACTTAATTAGTTAAGCATCTGCTTTGGGCTCAGGTCATCGCAAGGTCCTGGGATCCAACCCCACGTCAGGCTCCCTGCTCAGGAAGGAGTCTTCTTCTCTCTCTCCCTTTGCCCCTCTCCATAGCTCATGCTCTCTCTCTCTCTTTCTCTCAAATAAATAAATAAAATACTTTTTCATAAACATAGCCAGTGATGCTGGAGAAGATGAAATGGAAGAGAACTGACTCAAATGGGCAGCATCCTAGGAAATCTAAAAAAAAAAAAAAAAAAAAAAAAAGGCCCTGGACATGAGCCATGAAATTGAGGCCAAAAATCGATGAATAGACCAGATCCCATAAAAGACTGATACCAACAAGGATCATATCAACATTACCAGTATCAGAGCAAAGAAACTTATTGACAGATAAAATGACTGCTACATTTCTTTATCATTTATTCATTTCTTACCTAACCCTTCAAGTCATTACCTTTTCAGAGTTTGAAATTTTGGTTCCATAGTCTTCTAATCAGGAGATAATATGAAAGAAGGGCTGGGAGTAATAGCCTCTGTATTTTTTTGGTATGTTATATATTTCTATGTATTTTTTGTTTTTTATTTTATTTTATTAAAATTTGATTAACATATAGTGTATTATTAGTTTCAGAGGTAGAATTCAGTGATTCATCTGTTGCATGTAACATCCAGTGCTCATTCCATCAAGTGCCCTTCTTAATGTCCATCCCCCAATTACCCCATCCTCCCACACACCTCCCCTACAGCCATCCCCAATTTGTTTCCTAGAGTTAAGAGTCTCTTATGGTTTTTCACCTTCTCTGATTTCCTCTTATTTTATTTTTCCCTTCCTTCACCTATTATCCTCTTTTTTGTTTCTTAAAGTCCACATATCAGTGAAATCATATGATAATTGTCTTCCTCTGATTGACTTATTTCACTTAGTATGATACCCTCTAGTATCCTCCATCTCATTGCAAATGGTAAGATTTCTTTTTTTTTTTTTTAAGATTTTATTTATTCATTTGTCAGAGAGAGAGAAAGAGCACAATCAGGCAGAGTGGCAAGCAGAGGCAGGGAGGCTTCCCGCTCAGCAAGGAGCCCAATGCAGGACTCTATTCCAGGACCCTGGGATTATGACCCAAGCTGAAGTCCGTCACTTAACCTAATGAGTCACCCAGGCATTCCAAGATTTCATTTTTTTGATGGTTGTGTAATATTCCATTGTGTATAAATACCACATATTGTTTATCCATTCATCTGTTGATGGACATCTGAGCTCTTTCCATAGTTTGGCTATTGTAGACCTTGCTGCTATGAGCATTGGGGTGCAGGTGCCCTGCCTCTGTATGTTTTTACCCTGGAGAGTATAAACTGCTGCTCTGTCTTTCTTCCAATATTTTCTTTCTCAGTTCATACTCTTAGGTAGGTTTTTATACATCATATATAGTGTTGTTCTTCATTCTCTTCATTGATTTTATCAGGTTCTTTTGCTTTCAAGATTTGGAAGCATTACCAAAGACAGTCGTGAAAAAGGAAACTGGGGAGGGGAAGGAGTGAGTGGCACAAGAAGAGGCAAGAGATAAGAGGGTGAGGGGCGCCTGGGTGGCTCAGTGGGTTAAAGCCGCTGCCTTCGGCTCGGGTCATGATCCCAGCGTCGTGGGATCAAGCCCCACATCGGGCTCTCTGCTCTGTGGACAGCCAGCTTCCTCCTCTCTCTCTCTGCCTCTCTGCCTACTTGTGATCTCTGTCTATCAAATAAATAAATAAAATCTTTAAAAAAAAAAAGAGATAAGAGGGTGGACCTCAGTAAAACCCACAGATCACAAAGCAAAAGGCAGAGCCACAGTAAATATTTAATTGGGTTTAGTTTTTTATTTAAGTTACTCTCATTGCCTGTTTGTGCTAATGCTTTGTTTTGGAGATTTTATGCAGAATTTTTTTTAAAAATTTTTTTATAAACATATAATGTATTATTAGCCCCAGGGGTACAGGTCTGTGAATCTCCAGGTTTACACACTTCACAGCACTCACCATAGCACACACCCTCCCCAATGTCCATAACCCCACCACTCTCTCCCGACCCTCTTCCCCCCAGCAACCCTCAGTTTGTTTTGTGAGATTTAGAGTCTCTTATGGTTTGTCTCCCTCCGGATCCCAAATTGTTTCATTTATTCTTTTCCTACCCCCCAAAACCCCCACATTGCATCTCCACTTCCTCATATCAAGGTATGCAGAATATTTTTATCATATATGATGACTTTGTAACCTCTGCTGTGTAAAACAGAATAAGCTTTCTTAAAGTGAGCTAATTGCTGAACTCTTGATGACTCATATATATACATAGATTTTCTGATCTCATTTCATATTGTGCCATACAAGAATGCTTTGTATAAATGAATGGCTTTTTATTTTCATATTAGGGTATCATGGCCCCATTATAGGCCTGTTAACTTCATAAATTTATCATTGGTCTTTGAAGAAAAAATATGTAAATATGTATGTATAACATGAGAATTTTTCTTTAAAGCAGGGCTTAAATTTTTTGGAAAAGTTTGACAAAGTATATCATGTCAATTCAGTTTTACCTTAATGCCCAGAAGTATGTTTAGATAGGAAAGAACAAATTCATTTTGATCTCAAATGGAAAAACAGATTGCCTTGAGTTTTATGTTGGTTTAAACTTTTAAAAAGCAAGAATTTATTAAATGTAATTTGGAAAGTTAACAAAAAAACCTAAGGCTTTTTACATGTATTGGTGCATTGATTTGAGTTCCTCATTAATTTAAAAATAATCAAAATTTATCATTTTTATTGAAAAATAAATAAAATGCATCCATATAGCACCATCTTCTTTTATAATTTCATATTATTTATAGGAGATTAACAGTGTAAGATATTTACAAATAAATCAATATGCATTCCACTTCTAGGCTTAGAGGGTTTTGTTTTGTTTTGATTTTTTGGTTTTCTTTTTATAATTTTCCATCTTTTTTAAAAAAAGATTTTATTTATTTATTTGAGACATACCAGAGATCCCAAGTAGGCAGAGAGTGAGACAGAGAGGGAGGGGGGAAGCAGGCTCCCCACTGAGCAAAGAGCCCAATGTGGGGCTTGATCACAGGGCCCTGAGATCACGACCTGAGCCAAAGGCAGGTGCTTAAACCAGTGAGCCAACCAGGTGCCCCAAATTTTCCATCTTTTTGATATTAATAACGCAGTATTTTTTAAATATATAACTTTTTTTTTATTTGTTTATTTGACAGACAGAGAGTAGTAGGCAGAGAGGAAGGCAGAGAGAGAGAGAGGAGGAAGCAGGCTCCCTGCTGAGCAGAGTGCCGGATGTGGGGCTCGATCCCAGGACCCTGAGATCATGACCTGAGCCGAGGGCAGAGGCTTTAACCCACTGAGCCACCCAGGCGCCCCCCCCTTTTTTTTTGCTGTCAAACTGATATAGTCTTCCCAACTGACCTTACTTACTTTTGATAAAAGCCCCCTTCTTTTCAATAGTTATATTCCATTTTTTTACTAATTACTACTCAAAGTAGTCAATAGAAAATAATTTAAACTAGCACAGAGCTCTTTTAAGAATGATTGAATTTTACTTTTGGTAAAAGCACAGATCAACTGGTAGATGGAACTTTGAGGACATGTTAACAGGGCAGCCTACTAGTAGAAAGTTTTTATTATGTGTAAATATCTGTCATTGCTTTTTCAAATGAGTGGAGGGGGTAAAGGCCGGATCACTGATTAAGAAAAGGTCAAGTTAGAGAGTTTGTAATTTCCGACCCCTCACCCCCACTACCCAATACTACCATTCTGGTCACAAATCCATTTCTGCTCTATATTGTTCATCTAAATGTACACTGTTATTTAATATTTTTTCCCTTAGCTGATTTCTGGAAACAAAACCAAGGAAATCTTCCTCAATTAGCTTTCTTCTACAAAATTCACACTCATCATTTCAGGATTGATTCAAAGATCTCATCATATAAATATTAAACTATTCTGTTACAGTCTCCTGATCTGGAGAGGGTGTTGTTTCTTCTTTATCTTATTTAATTAAAGAGTGTAAAAGTGTTTGGGAAAAGTATGTAATGTGATTATTGTTTATCTGTAGGTCTCTTGTACCGCATAACAGCCTGGGCCATGAGGTACTTTAGAGAAGAGACACAATTTTATTCACATTTAAAAGTATTCGGTTTTGGGTAAGTAATGGTAGGTATTCAATAAAATGCTAGCATGTATTCACTGCTAACTAAGCTCCAAGAACTCTGCTGAATGTTTTACATGGGTTATTTCATTACCCATCTAAAGAACAATACAAAGTTCATCCTGTTAGTATTTCAGATTTACAGATGGTATGTTGAAGTGAAAGAATTTACATTTTTGCTCAAAGAATGTCTTACAGGTAGTAAATGTGTGAGCAGTCTGTCTGGGCAAATGATGGTGAACATTTGATATGATGTCCCTGTTTTTTTGGTGTTTACAGACCACTAGGGTGATCATACATCAGTCAAAAGGCTTTAACAATGAATGCATAATTACACATTGGGATAAATGCACTAAATCAAAGAATGTATTACTTTTAATTTTATACTATGTTTTAAAATTTGAATTCATCACATAGATTACACTTATTTGTTGCCATGAGCCATACATTTATGATCTTCTCTTACATTACTTTGCAGATAACAAATATTACCCATAATAGATTCATTTTATTTAAGCAATGAATGCAAATCAGTTCCAAATTCTGGAAGTTATCGAGTGTGTTAGTTTCATTGAAAAATACTGTGTTCTTAGATATCTGAAATATTTACACTGTTACAAAGATTCATTGTATCTCTCTTTCTTAGTCTTTGTACTTAAAAAAGCATGTCAAACATATTTGCAAATATTTCATTAAAAGAATTACTTAAAATGAGATTTTTTTCTGGTATTCTTTTATGAAAAGTGCACTCAATTTCTTGAAGAAATGTTCTTGTAGACTTGTCATTGTAGTATTATTAATGAGAATTTTGTCCTCAGTCCTTAAACTTCACATTTTACCTACATTTGCTCTTTAAATATACCACTGGGTGGGAAAACTGGTGAATATATATTTTGTTATTATCAGTGTTTCTGATTATTGTGGTTGTCCCTTAATCCTATTGATCTTAGTCCTGAGGCATATTTACTGGGTAGAAATCAATTTTAATCTTTTAAAACTGTCACCAGTGAAAATAGCAGGCTGGTTTTCTGCTTGGAGTTAATTTTTGGAATGGATCTATATTTCTGGTGGATCTATTGTTTTTATTATTTTTACTGTTGCTTGTAATAGTAATTATATAACCATGTAGGACAGTATAAACATCATATATGGTATGTGTGAAGAAAAAAATTCACAACCAGTGAGGTAAAATATATTTTAGAAAGAAACTGTTATTCCACAAAGGAAAAATATCATTTTATGAATGAAAGGATTATTTGAGAAAGGAGAGCTTTGTCTTAGGTTTTTTCAAATCTCCTATTCTGTGATTGAAGCCAAAAAGTAAAATGTTGCCAAATAAATACAAGCATACATAAATAGAACAGATTTACTATCCAGAAATAAAGGCAGATATACTCAGGAACTTCATATATTTTTACAAGTATCTGAGTAAAAGATGCTTTAGTTTGCAAATGAAATTGGCATGTATAACTTTCTATTGGAAGAAAAGCAAACACAAATCCATGCTTCACATCATATGCCAAATTGATCCTTAATGAATTAAAGACAGTCATTGAGAATAAAACATTAACATGTTAATAAAAAATTGAAGGTAATACTTAAATATTTGTAAAATCTTACAGTGGGGAAGGTATTTCTAAGTAAAACCTTCTCTTATGCCTCCTTCCAAAATATTCAAAAGCAAACTGGAATCATAGCAGCTTTTAAGTTATCCATGTCCTAAAACTCACTTTTAAATAAATTTACTGGGTATTAGGAAAAAAAATACATTTTATGAGTATAAATGCTTAGTCATACATATATAGTAAATCACCAAAAAATTATTGAGAGACTTGCAAAAATTAGAAAATAATTAAGAGGAATAAAAATGCTTAGTCAGATTTTAAAGTGAGTTTAAGTAGTTGGATACAAAGCACTGAAGGAAAATATTGTATATGTCATGGCTTTAATCAGTGTTTTTGCTCTTTGAATAATCAACACCACATTAATTACTCATTAATCACTCCTACTGGTGATTCTCAAAAAAAGAGGGAAAACAAATTCAGCTCATTCATTATATCCTCAATAATTCTTAGAATCCATAATGGAAAAGATGGAGATACTGAACTATGTGGAATTTTAAAATTTACATGACAAAATATATCATTAAAAGATAAACTGAAAATACCAAAGAAGAAAAATATATAAATTATATGAAAAGTTTTTTTCCTAAGTAGAGTACTTATAAAACATTTTTTAAAGAGATAGAAAAGGTTGTAAACTAGCAAATAAAGTCATAATAAATAAATAAAGTTCAGAAAATAAAGTTATAATAGGCAAAAAGAAAAAAAGGCAATTGTTCTAGTAGATACTAAGTCTAGGAATCTATTAGTAGACAGAAACATGAACATTAAAGCAACAATTATATAATGTCCTTAAAATCAAACTACAAAGTTGGTTGCAATACAGGATCATTTTTAAGATTGAGATAACACTATGCATAATAAAGTATCCCAATTAGAGGTAATTATAAAATAATATTTGATACAGTTTTAACCAAAGCTACAAATCATATCTTCATGCAGAGAGCTTTTCTTCTCTGAATTTCTTTTAGATTTTTTTCCCTAAAATGTTGTTTTGTTTGTTTGTTCTCATGAAAAACAGGTAGAAGTTGCTATTCTCACCAGGGAGCCAGGAGATTCAAATTGCTTCTATGTGACTTGCTCACTCATTGGTCAAATATTGAATATTATGAGTCTGATCAGCCACTCATATCCTCTGATCATAGGACATTGTTAAATATTCAAAAGAATCTTTCAAATAGATAAACTAATATCTTGAATTCATTATTATGCTCATGTGTGGCTCCTATTGAAACTGAAAATACATGTTTGCTATACTACCTGCCAGCAAAAGTTTTGATTGAATATTTTATTCATAACCTAACTCTAAATTCTAATAAATCTGATACTTGGAGTTATTTTTCTTATAAGTGATGACAATAATCTTTATACAAAAAAAATTAAGGATAATATAGCATTAAGAGCCAATCTAATCCAAAGTAATTAAATGTTTTAAAAATTAAGCAAATAAATTCCTTGCTAAAACAATCATTGTATATTCTGCTACAACTACAGCTGGAAACTTAACTTATATTAATAAACCTTTTGCCAGATCAGATGTGATTCCTAAATAACAACTGATACATGTGTTTTCATTCTTCTAAAATTAAACGAAAAACACTGAAAGAAACTGTTTCCCTCCTTCATGGAAGGTATGGGAACATCACCAAAAAGTGTTACTCAATCTTGGGTGCCTGGATGGCTCACTTGGTTAAACAACTGCCTTTGGCTTAGGTCATGATCCCAGAGTCCTGGGATCAAGTCTCACATCAGGCTCCAGAGTCTGCTTCTCCCTCTGAACTTCACCCCTCTCATGCTCTCACTGTCTCTCTCTCAAATAAATAAGTAAAATATTTAAAAGAAAAAAGTGTTAATCAGTTTTTTAAAAATTTTTATTTATTTGACAGACAGAGATCACAAGTAGGCAGAGGCAGGCAGAGAGAGAGAGAGGAGAAAGCAGGCTCCCCACTAAGCAGAGAACCCAGTGCGGGGCTCCATCCCAGGACCCTGGGATCATGACCTGAGCTGAAGGCAGAGGCTTTAACCCACTGAGCCACCCAGGCACGCTGTTAATCAGTTTTTAATTCATGATTTCCTTTAATTGTGTATCTGTTTTTCATGGTCGTTCTTGACATAGCACTGATTCTTCCTGTTGCAGAATTCCTTTTTTATACCTCAGGAAGATGAACAAATTGCCCTTATTACATGGCTGCTCTGTCATTACTAAAAAAAATCTTATTGAAGATTCATAATGGTTTTGGCCTATGCCTTTAAAAACATCATATCTTTATATTTCTTCCAGGGTACAGTGTCCTTTTTCTCTCTCTCACTTTTTTATTATGATTTTATTTATTCATTTGAGAGAGAGAGAGCACAGCTATGTGCTGGAGCAGAGGAAGAGGCAGAAGGAGACTCCCCTAAGAGCAGGGAGCCAGAGAGAGGGCTCCATCTCAGGACCAGGAGATTATGACCTGAGCAGAAGGCAGACACTTAACCATGTGAACCACCCAGACTCCCCTATAAATATCCTTTCCACAACTCCCTCCCATTACCAAAGTATTGAAGAACAAAATTACACACACACACACACACACACACACACACACACACACACACAGAAATAGTTGTTATCTAGTCTAATCCTAACACGTCTATGACAATATATTCTATATTGCCACTGAAAATATTTTGACACAATATGATTTAAACCTTAGGTTTTCCTTGGTAAAGTAAAAAGCAAGAGTGTTTCTTTATAAAAATTAAGTGTTTCTTGGTGATATTCATTTCATATCATCTTCCTATGGCTTTGTCCTGAAGAGGCAGAATCAAATTTATATACTAGTTTAGTATACTTTTGTTATGGATTATTTTTTAAAGAAGCACAGAGAGCATGAACAATGAATATAATGCATAATGTATGGGAAGATGAACAGTGAATAATAAATTTTTAACTTAAACAAGAACCTATTTCTCTCGAGGCTCAATAGTTTGATCAACACACTGTGTTTTAAAATGCAGCTTATAACCTACCACACTGAAATAGGTAGGAGAATGTATTTCAGATAAAATTTGAATTAAGAAATCTCATCCTTTGGTTACATGTCTCAGGGAGTTGGACTTTTCCCTTTAATAAATATTTCAATCTAAAGAGAGACGCCTCAGTAAAATGAAAACAAATGACAGTGTTATCTCCAAAGAGACAGTGTATTATTTTAAAATGGATGAAATGGCCCATGCTCTGTCCTATGACAGTTAAATGCTCAAAATGAGATGGTCAAAAATACAGTTAACTCATTCCCACAGACATGAAATTGAGTCTCCATTTTTATTTTAACTTGAGGTGAAGAAAAGAGAAGGGAAAAGAGCACCGGACTTACAGGATATTCTTACAAAGGTTTTATGTTAACAATAACCAGGGACATAGCACAATCTTAAATAATATCATTGCAACTTAGAACTAACTTTATTGATGAACACCCTAATATTCTTCATTATAAGTATTCCGAAAGTGGAAAATAATCATTAGTTATTAGTGGACAATTAATTTTTTTAAGATTTTATTTATGTATTTGACAGAGATCACAAGTAGGCAGAGAGGCAGGCAGAGAGAGAGAGAGAGAGAGGAGGAAGCAGGCTCCCTGCTGAGCAGAGAATCAGATATGGGGCTCAATCCCATGACCCTGGAATCATGACCCAAGCCGAAGGCAGAGGCTTTAACCCACTGAGCTACCCAGGTGCCCCTACAATTAAGTTTTAACAGAACTGTGAGTTGCTAGGTCTTGAGATTTGAGTTTGAATTTTTTTTATTTTTTTTAAAGATTTTATTTATTTATTTGATAGAGGTCACAAGCAGGCAGAGAGACAGGCAGAGAAAGGGGGAAGCAGACTCCCTGCTGAGCAGAGAGCCAGATGCAGGGCTCGATTCCAGGACCCTGGGATCACAACTCGAGCCAAAAGCAGAGGTTTTAACCCACTGAGCCACCCAGGCGTCCCAAGTTTGAAAATTTTATTAGACGATAAACTGGCAATGGAATTTGAAACAAATATAATCACATGGATCCAAATTCATTCTTGATATAATGCAGTTTTACTGTCTGATCCGTATCAGAGATGCTAATGGCATCAGGTATGTGATGGATTTATTTTGTTCTAAGCAAAATTTAAAACTTCATAAAATCTTGGGACAAAATGCCCCTTAATTTCCAATCTGCTACAATATAGTAGAAGAAACTTTGTGAAGGAATATATAAATATCTGTACATATTTAGTAAGAGGATGTCTTTCAAACATCTTTCAGCTATTTGTCTTTAAAAATATAAAACTTGTGTAGAACGAATTTTATCCTTGCCTCAAGGGGTTTATGATCTGGTGGAGTTAACATAGAAGAAATGTCATGGTGACAAGCTTACAGCATGGTAAGGTTGGTTCAATCTTGGTAGAAGTACAAAAGGCTATGAAAGTTACTTAATGTAGAAAATCAAGCCAGACTCCAAAATCACAGAGTGTTTCTGAATGAATATTAATGATTCAAACAAAGGGAAATGAAGAACTAAAATTATCCAAGCAAAAGGAACAACATAAAAGTCCTGGAAGGGAAAAGAAGCATTGTACTTCAAAGGACTATAATTCCATTAGCCTGGGAGAGGTGCATATCATCCAGGAAATGGAGAACATTTATAGCCTGTAAAAGATTTTGGATTTTCTTTCTGAAGCCAAGGAAGATATGTCAGCCAATCTATGGAGCTGCAGTGGGAACCACAGATTTGAGGAAGTCGGTGGGGATGAGGAGAGGGTACCCAAACCAGAGGCAGGAAGACATTTTACAAGATGGCACAGTGTAATCTTCCTGTTAAAAGAAAAAAAAAATCACTTATTTTCTTTATACCGGTGGTCTCCCTGGGGTTTCTGAGATAAGTTCATATGTGGGGTCCATTGATGAATGCTATTTTTATAATACTGCTAAAACATTGTTTCCTCTTCACTGTGTTGACATTTGCACAATACATTCTCAGGGGGAAGTCCAGTTTCATTTAGGAATGTCATTGCTAAGCAATAAAAATTTTTAAAATATGTTAAATGTCTACCCTTCAGTCAGGTCTTATTTATATTCTGTGTTACAAAATGGGAAGTTTGCATAAAGCACTTCAGTTGCATACAGAAGTACCAGGTTATTTTGAGGGATATCACTTACACAATTGTGTGAGTTATGAGCTGAACCAGCAGCTTTTGTTTTCATGGGACATCGTATTTACTTACCACAATGACTGAGACAGAGTATGGTTTTGCAGGCTTATTTATTTCTGGACATTTTCTCAAAATGAACAAGAAAAATGATAAGCCTGCAACTTCAAAGAAAACAAGTAATAGTACTTGGTAATTTAGAATATAATGTGCTCAAAACAGTATTTATTTTCCCATTCTCAGTTCTGTTCAAGATCAGAGAACTCACATAATTTACCCCAAATTACACTGCTGGAAAATATTTGTTCTAATTTAATCTCTATTATTTTCCATTAAAATTACTAATATTAGAAGAGATAACCGGCATACTATTGCTCTTACACTTTTCAGAATTGTATGGGTGTCAGCATTCAAGTATCAGATGTCAGAATGATGAAACTAACTAGCATAATTTTTCTTGAAAATACAAATATCTGGGCCCACATTAGATGATCCTGAATTAGTCATTGTTAGTATTTTTGTTTTGCTTTGTTTTTGTAAATACTTTAGGTGATTGTGATGTTTAGTCAAGATTGAAAAACAAGGACCAAGACTGTGCTTTCTCTGAAAGTTAATTATGCTATGTCAGGTAGCAAAAATAAAAACTCGATCAAAAGATTAAATCAACAGGTGTCACAGATCCCTGTACACCACACATTTTTCCTTAGTTTTGCATTGAAAGAATTTAATGTCCTTGTAAATATATCTTTATTGTAGTGATGAGGTAATTATTACTAATGATCCAAACTCCTCTGAACGTAGCTAATTTCCCAATTTCCCAAGTATGAATCCTAAAGTTTCCAAAGGAGTTCCGAATGTGATTAAAAATGTACAGTTGGAAGCCACCAGTCCCAATTATATAACTTATCAACTTTTGAATCTCTACAGCAAACTGTAAATTGCAGCCAAACATTCCACTTAGACTGGAATATCTAAGAGTTATAATCGCCTTAGCAAAAGCAAATGTGTGACTTAGCGTAAAATCTTCATTCTCTCAGGTAAAGATGCTAACCAAATTATCTCTCTGCTGATGAAAAAGAAATGAAGTGAAATATTTCAAGTTTTGATTATCCACTTAACTTTTTGAAATGCATTGATAATATTTATATTCTGCACAAACCTAAGACTAAATGCTTATAGCTCTAATGGCATAGGATATACATAATGTATATTCATGAATTAGTTGTACAATACTTAAATGCATCAATAAGTAACATTTTTGCATTATACAACATACAAACTTTCATTTACCAGTAGTTTGTTGATCCATTTGCAATTATTCTGCTGTTTATTTAGACCTAATTTCCATCTTCTTCCTGATATGTAAACATGCTACCCTATTAATTTAACTTCAGGATTCCAGCTCACTAGACAGCTTAATGCTCCTTTTACACAATTGCTCTTGTTCTTTGTACTAAAACTGTAATTTTATGAAATCTTGTATTAAGTATGAATATAGATTTACTAATAAAGTAAAGCTATTAATATTTGAATGCATTCAACTCCTCAGAGTGCATACTTAATGAAACATACAGTCAACTAATATACTAGAAAAACTTTGAGAATGAAATTAACTATCTGTGTGTGACTTAAGCTCTTACTGAGAAATATACATTTCTATCAAATTAGCTGAACCTATTCTTTTAAAAAGGGTACACAAATTTAAATTTCAAAAACTAGGAATTTTTAGAAGGAGATATAGATTTTAATCACACTAAAGTAAAATGAGGCATTTCTGACATTACATTTAATTTCACTTTGTAAAAGTGAACATTTGAAACTGTTTACTAAGTATGGAAAATATGTGACAGAATTCATGGGTGTGTATCATCCTAGTGGTTAAATAGCAGGCCTGAAAAACAACTATGCAAATCTATGACTGTGCTAGTTTAATGTAAGAACATTCACTGAGAATCTCCCAGAAGAAAAATTTAAGAATCACAGATGAAAATTAACCAAGTTCACAGTTCTTGCTCAGGAATTATTTCTAGTGATTTTTAGTCATATTGTCAACTTACCTTCTTGGGGTAAAACTATCACTGAGATTTTATTTGTCTATTTGCAAGTCCACGACAGCAAGATGTTCACCTTAATTTGCACACATACTTGTAAACTAGGATTCTCTTAAATTTTCTGTAGTATTAAAATGTAAAATACAACTAAATAATGCCTAAAACATTTGGCTGAGCTTGTAACATTAGTTAAATTTAAAGATGATTAAAGTGAGATATTCAGAAGAAAAGAATTTTCCCAGTGCTGTGATGACTAAGTCAGCAAAGGAATACATCTACTTCCAAAGTCCCTGGCTATTACAGGACACTATGGTAAATCAACAAAGGGAAAATCTTTCAGAGTAATGATGACCTTGTATTAAGGACGAAATGAAGTCTTAGTTCTACCATAGATTATAAGAATCTGTTATGGTTTGGTTTTGCTTTTTTGTATTTAGTATGAAGTGGTTAGATAAGGTTATTAAAGAACCAATTTCAGGTTCGCCAGGGTGGCTCTGTTGGATAAGCATCTGTCTTTGGTTCAGGTCATGATCCCAGGGTCCTAGAATCAAGGTGCCCATCATGCTCCCTGCTCAGTGGGGAGTCTGTTTCTCCCTCTCCCTCTGCCCCTCTCCTCCCCTCTGCTCCTGCACTCTCTCATGTGTGTTGTTTCTCTCTCTCTCGAATAAATAAATATAGCCTTAAAAAATGAACCAATTTCAGAATCCAAAAATGTATGTTTGATAAATATGTAATCTCTTCTTTCAGGTGCTGGAATGATTCCTCAACAACTGGTTTACCTTGTAACTACATTCTCCATTTCAATACAGCTTAGTAAGTATATAAATTATATTATTCATGCTTCTATCTAAGGCATTGCATATTAGGTGTCTGGTGACCCATTGAGCAATTTAACAAAAAACCCATAAATCCACCTTCAGCTTAGGTCATGATCCTGGAGTCCTGGGATTGAGCCTTGCTTTGGGCTCCCTACCCAACAGGGAGTCTGCTTCTCCCTTTCCCTCTGTCCTCCTCCTGCGTGTGCTCCCTCTCTATCAAATAAATAAATAAAATATTTCAAAAATTAAAAAAAAAATTAAAAACCCATAATTTTGGTCAGTTACTGTTTTCTAATCTAATAATTGCTTTTAAGTAATGGACAGCCTATCTCATCACTCCTATTAAACAGTGTGCTGGAAATAATCGTCAGTGCAATAGGACAAATCAAAGTAATAAGAGGTATGCAGCTTGGAAAAGGGGGGAAATAAAACTGGGTTTATTCACAGATATGATTCATTATGTAGAAAATGCTGAAGAATCAGAAAATGTCTGGTACTAATAAGTGAATACAGCAAGATTAGAGTATATAGTCTCAATATACAAAACTCAATTGCTTTCTACATACTAACAATGAATAATTGGAATTAAAATTTAAAATAACTACCACCTCTATTCATATTAAATATTGAAACAATTGAAATATATATAATAAGTTATGTGAAGAATCTGTGCTTAACAGCAAAGGAAGCAGTCAACAAAACCAAAAAACATCTGACAGAATGGGAGAAGATATTTGCAAATATCAGCTAAAGGGCTAGTATCCAAAATCTGTAAGAACTTATCAAACTCAACACCCAAAGAACAAATAACCCAGTTAAGAAATGGGTAGAAGACATGAACAGACATTTCTGCAAAGAAGATCCAAATGTCCAAGAGACACAAGAAAAAGTGCTCAACATCACTCAGCATCAGGGAAATACAAATCAAAACCATAGTGAGATACCACCTCACACAGGTCAGAATGGCTAAAATGAACAAGTCAGGAAATGACAGATGCTGGCAAGGATGCAGAGAAAGGGGAATCCTCCTACACTGTTGGTGGGAATGCAAGCTGGTGCAGCCATTCTGGAAAACAATATGGAGGTTCCTCAGAAAGTTGAAAATAGAGCTACCCTACAACCCAGCAATCACACTACTGGGTATTTACCTTACAGATACAAATGTAGTGATGCGAAGGGGCATGTGCACCCGAATGTTTATAGCAGCAATGCCCAGAATAGCCAAACTATGGAAAGAACCTAGATGTCCATCAACAGATGAATGGATAAAGAAGAGGTGTATGTAAACAATGGAATACTATGCAGCCATCAAAAAACCAAAATCTTGCCATTTGCAATGATGTGGATGGAACTAGAGGGTATTATGCTAAGTGAAATAAGGCAATTAGAGAAAAAAACAATTATCATATGATCTCTCTGATATGAGAAATTTGAGAGGGAAGGTGGGGGGTCGTTGGGGGAAGGGAGGGAAAAAAATGAAACAAGATGGGACCAGGGAATGAGACAAACCATAAGAGACTCTTAATTTCAGGAAACAAACTGAAGGTTGCTGAGGGTGGCGGAGGGATAGGGTGGCTGGGTTATGGAGACTGGGGAGGGTATGTGCTATGGTGAGTACTGTGAATTGTGTAAGACTGATGAATCACAGACCTGTACTCCTAAAGTAAATAATACCTTATATGTTAAATAAATAAATAAATAAATAAAAGAAGTATTTATTAGGGGCACCTGGGTAGTTCAGTCAGTTAAGCATCTGCTTTTGGCTCGGGTAATGATCCCAGGGTCCTGGGATTGAGGCCCACATTGACTACCTGCTCAGCAGGAGTCCTACTTCTCCCTCTTCCTCTGCCCTTCTTCCTCAGTTGTGCTCTGTCTCTCTCTCTCTCAAACAAATAAAATCATGGTAAAAATAAAATAAAGTAAAATAAAATTTAAAAAATCTGTGCTGAAAATCTGTGATGGAAGAAATTAAAAAAATATATAAATGAATGCAAAGTTATTCCATGTCGATGAATTAGAAAACTCCATATTTTTAAGATGTCAGTATTTCCTGATCAGATTGATAGTTATAATACTGATTGAAATTGCAGCAAGCTATTTTGTAAATATTGGCAAAGTAATTATAAAGATTACATGGTAAGGCAAAACGCTTGGGATAACCAAAACAATACCAAAGAAGATGATCAAAGTTAGAGAATCCACACTACTCTTTCAGTAATTTCTATAAAGTTTAGTAATAAAGATAGTGTGGTATTAACAAAGTAGTGGACACACAGATCAATACAAGATAATGAGAGATCCAGAAAATATACCCACACAAATATGGTGAACATACATGTTTTTTTATAAAGACACAGGGCAAACCAATGGAGAAAAGCGTAATTTTAACAAATGGTACTAGAACAATTATAATTCATATGCAAAACAAAACAAAACAACTTAGATACAAACCTTATACCTTTCAAAAATATACTTATACTTTTCAAAAAATGTTATCTCACAATTTACCAGAGATATAAATGTGAAAAACCAAACTATAAAATTTCTAGGAGGAAATTACATGATCTTTGTAATGAGATTTTAGAGACAACACCAAGAGAATGATACATGCAAAAAAATGATAAATTGGACTATGGTAGAATTAGGATTTCTGTTCTAAGAAAGAGATAGAAAATGAAAAAGAAAAGCATGCTGCAAACTGGAAGAGGATTAAAGTAAAACACATACCTGATCAAAGACCTTGTGATGGTTAATTCCATGCGTCAGTTTAACTGTCCATGGCATACCCAGATTAAACATTATATCGGAGCATATCTCTGATGGTGTTTCCGGATGAGATTAGCATTTCAACAGAAGTAGATTGCCTTCGCCCACGTAGCATTATCCAACCTGATGAGGGCCTGAATAGAACAAATGGTGGTGGAAGGAAGAATTCATCCTTTTTGTGCCTCACTGTTTCATCAGGGAAATCTCATTTTATCTTCACTGGTCTGCCCTTAGAGTGGGATTTAAACCATTGGATCCCCTGATTCAAAGACCTTTAGACACAAGCTGAATCATACTACTGGCTTTTCTACACTTGATCTTAGCCAAAAGGCTGAGAAGCGATTCTACTGGCTTTTCTGGCTCTCCAGCTTGCAGATAGCATATCATGGTATGTCAAAATCTCCATAATTGTGTAAAGCCAATTCCTTATAATACATCTCTTTTATATCTATCTATCATCTATCTATCTATCATCTACCTACCTTCCTACCTACCTATCTACCTGTTTCCTATAACCTACTGGTCTGTTCCTTTGGAGAACACTAATACAGATATCTATTCAAAATATAAGAATAATTCTTTTAAGAATTTAAAAATTAAAAAAAAAACAATAAAAATGATAAAATATCTGGAAAAATATCTCACCAAAGAGGATATACAGATGGCAAAAGAAAGCATATGAAAAGATTCTTGATATCATTTGTCAAGGAATTGCACATTAAAACAATAATTAGATAACATATAGACCAATGCAATTGTTAAATCCTAAAATCTGATGATACCAGTTTCTGACAAGGATGTTAAGTAGCATGAACTTTCATTCATTGATAGTTGGAATGCAAAATGGCATATCCACTTTGGAAAACAGTTTGGCAGTTTCATAGAAGGCTAAATTTTGTCTTAACATCTAATCCAGATGTGATGCTTATAGATATTTACCCAGCTGATCTGAAAATATATATTCACATAAGGTCCTGCATGTGAAAGTTAATAGCAACTTAAATCATATTTGTCACTAATTGGAAACCACCAATTTACCCTTCAATAGGTGAATGATAAAAACAAAACCAAAAATATAACAGTACATATATACAGTAAAGTATTACTCAATAATTAAAAAAAGGATTAACCTGTCAAACCACACTAGGCTATGGGTTAATCTTAAATGTAGATGGCAAGTGAAGGAAGCCAATTTAAACAGGCACCATACTGTATGATTCCATTTCTATGAGAGTTGTGAAGACAAAGTACTAAGACAGTAAACACATCAGTGATTGCTAAGAGTTGGAAGATTGATGTTGAATAGATGAAACAATGAAGAATTTTATTGTTAGGAGAGTGAAATTACATGATACTGTAATAAGATATACCCGGTCCTATCCAATGTCAAAATAGATAGAACTTTAAAGCACAAAGTATGAATCTTTACATGTTTAAATTAAAAAAAAAATAAACAAACAAGGAAGTCACAGGATGCTAGGATGGAACACAGTATGTGATTTAAAAAAAAATATAACTGCCTTATATATTTATGAAACAATCTCACTGAATGGGGTATAAAAAAGGAACCAAATTAATCAACTTCGGAATTGACTGGCATATGAAAAGACTAAAACCAAAAGGAACCCCATATCAGAACTGCAGTCTGATTGAGAAAAGTGTCTCCCATCCCTGCACAGGTAACTTGAAATGCTGCAAGACACTACATGTTCTCTAGTCATGGCACACATTTAAGAATGACTTTGCCCCGTGGGTTCTTTTGTGGGTTCTTCAGAGACTGACTCCACCAGACCTTTCTAATTGTGTGGGTCATGCCTTTACTTCTATTTCAGCTTATTCCTCAGGAACTTTCTTACTCCTGGGCTTCTTTGCCAGGATGCTAGGCTTCCCTCTTGGGCAGGTTCCCTTCTAAAATGAGGCCAAAGTGATACTCCTGCAGAATTCATACATAGTTACTGGGATTCACTCACTTATTAACTCTTCCCAGAAGGGAGAACAGCTATTTTGCAGATGCAGACCTTTACTCTGCTACTCCACGGGTCATTTCATCTCTCCCAAGCAGGGGTCAGGAAATAGTCCTTCATGTCCCCCAATTACGGAGCACATAGCACATGCTTGGAGGTGTTCTATTGAAACCCTTCTCACTGTAGTTGGGGTTAGAAATAGCATCCCTTTATCCTTATCTCCTGTTTGTATTCTGGAGAGAGCCACACAGACCTCTCTCCTAATGAAATCCTCTTTGGAAATACCCCTCTTCTTCTTCTTTTCTTTTTTTTTTTTTTTTCACATTGTCTGTCTCAAGAGTTCTTAGCCTTTATTGTGTTTATGCTTCAGCTGAAGCTGAAGTAGAGAGAGTCACATTTTAACATCATGTTACAGTGATCTGGGCTTCTGGAATAGAACCGTTTTGTTTGTTTGTTTTTGTCTTATTTCCTTTTATTTAAGTTCCTCATCATAGAAAATAAAGATACTTAAAGAATATAAAAAGGAAAAGAAGACTTGTAATATGATCATTTGTCATTTTTAATTTATTTTTGTCATTTAAAGCATTACAGGTAAATCTTACTTCAATGACCATTAAATTTGAGACTACAAACTTCCATTTATAACTGATATGCAAATTGCTAAAGGCACCACATAATAAACACTTAAGCATAACTTACTGAATGTTTATATGACTAATATGATGCATTATAGGTAGTTCAACTCCAAAAGGAGTAAAAGACATAATCCCATAAAATTTCTTAAAGGTACTATACTAAATTGAATAGAGATCTCTAGAGGATATGCATCCTAACCCCTGGAACCTCCGATTGCCCTTATTTGGAAAAAGCATCTTTTGCAAATGTAATTATATTAAGGATCTTGAGGTGAGGTCAACTAGGATTATCTGAATGGGTCCTAAGTAAGAGTCCTTTTAGGAGACAAACAGGTGAAAGAGAGGGAAAAGAAAGAAGATCATGTTCCAGGAGACAGAATTGGGGTGATGGAACCACAAGGCCTGGTGACCAGCAGAAGCCAAAGGAGGCCAGGAAGCAATTGTTCCTAGATGTTCCAGATGAAAGTTTGCCCTCCCAAAGCTGATTTTGGACTTCTCATCTACACAAGTGTGAAGGAATACATCTCAGTTGTTTGAAGCCACCCAGTTTGTGGTAACTTGTTCCAATGGCCCCAGGAAATTAAAACAGTATGTTCTTAAGGAACTCAATAGATTAGTTTAAATTACCTTGAAAAATGATCATGGCATAAACACTATTAATTTTTATTTATGATTAATTTAACAACTAGGGAAGGTGATCAAGGTGGCAAAGAGCTCTTCCCACCAGAATCAGGCCTTTTTTTTTTTTTTTTTTGTCTCCTCTATTCTTCAGCCTTGCCATACTACATTCATTCAGGAGAAAAGGGAAAGACAGGGTGAAGTCGAATACACTCTGCGAAAAATACCACGCATCACTTCTGCTGCCTTTCTGTTAAAAGGAAACTTGGTAATAATGCCACATGTAAATGCATGAGAAGATAGAGAATGTTCTCTATCATGTGCACAGCTATAATCCTAGAAGTATGGTTAAGGAAAAGAGATGTCCTGGTGAAATGCTAGCAGGATCTGCCCAACTAAGTGTTTGCCCAAATTAGAATTTTACAAAATTAAAATCAAATTAATATTTTCAAATCATTAGTAACATCCAAAAAATTTTAAGTATATATTCAGATATGCAGCTTTATATGTCCTTCAAATGATGTTCTGTACTTTTCAGAATGTGCACACATTGTCTACATCATTCTTCTAAGGCAAAATAATTACAATAAAGTAATTTTGCTGGAAATGATGCAAACATTCCACTTGGAGATTAAAGAAGCAGAAGTCCAGTCAACAAATTTCCTAATTTAAAGATTCTAGAAGTGTTGAATAGTCATTTCTTGAACCAAATTGCTTCTTAGACCTCACCATTACTTACTGCATTTTAAGGGCATTAAACAATCAGACTATGTAACTATGCTTTGATTAAAATAGTCACAAGGCAAAAGTTATAGATGTACCTTAAGTAATTGAAAAACATGAGATGAAGATCAGGGAAACACATAAAATCTCTTGTATTGAAAATAACAACAAAATCTACTCCCTCCTAAAACAAAACAAAACAAAACAAAAAACAAAACAAAACAAAGGGTGTCTTCTGTCAGACAAATGGTAAATATGAAACTTGCTTTTCACCTTTGTAGCTAATTAAATATCTTGATCTATGCATTTTGGTGATTGTGCTCAGTTTCTTCTGTATAAAATGACATATTATGTTTTAAGAACCTCTTAAATGCCTTTTTAGTTAAATAGCTAATTTACATATTCCGGTATCATCATGCATTATTTAAATTATTAATTTTTAATTTTAAATAAACTATTAGAGTAGAGTAACAGAGAAAGCAATTCACAAAAGATGATGCGATGATTGATTTTGTGTTTCAACATGGCTAGGCCCTACTATAGAATTATTTAATCAAATGCTAATCTGTTTCTGTGAAGGTATTTTGTAGATAGGACTAACATTTGAAGTCAGTTGAATAAGTAAGGATTACCCTCAAAAATGTAGATGGGCTTTATTTAATTAGTTGAAGGCCATAATGGCAAAAATAAGTTTCCTAGAAAGTAAATTTTGCTCAAGACTGTAACATCAACTCCTGCTGGAAAGTCTAGCCCATTTGCCCTACAGAATTCATATTTGTTAGCCCAATCACAATAGCCAATTCCTTACAATAAATCTCTTTTAATTTTTATATGATTTATATACAACAAATCTTTTTCTCTCTTTTTCTCTCTCTCCACCTTCTCCCTCCCTACCTCTTCCATGTACATCCTCCTCCCCCTGATATATTTATATATTTCCCCTGTTTGTTCTGTTCTCTGGAAAATCCTGAGACAGGTGTATTTTATGAAAATGCACAACCATTACTCTTTTGCTTTTATTTCATTTATTGGATATGTATAGCATAAGTAGATGATAATTATTTATTTTAAGCTCACTTACCTGCTGAATTTTATAGAATTTGTTCTAGTATGTCCAATATCAGGACTCAAGGAGGATATTTTACCTCCAATAAGGGCAAGGTTTAACTGCTAATATTAATAAAAAGTACATTTTAATATCAAATTCCAAGTGGAGGTAATAATAGAGTCCTATTAAAGCCCATGATAACAGATATCTCTACAACTAAAATTTGGCCAAGATGGGGCCAACTATCAGGACAGAGGCATCTGGAATGACAAATAAATAATGTTTTTCTAAGATCAGATATGATAGCGGTAAAAAAGAATGTGGGATAAGATGTGGAGTCAAAAAAGATGAGACATGTTGCCTACTTTATATTCATGAAATTTGATGCCAGGAAACTCAAGCTATACAGATTCTGTTGACTCATCTTTAAATTGAGAAATAATGTTTTTAGTATTTGCTATATAAATTATTTTAAGAATGAAGAAAGTACTAATTTATGTAAGAGGGTAGGGAGTTCAAAAATGATATTGATATATAGAATTTTTTTGCAATTCCTGTTAATTCCTGAAGTTAAATTTAATAGAAATTATTGTACATCTCTTGCTTTTCACCATTAGCAAGTTCTTTTTTACCATGAGTTATCCATGGAGACTGTACAGACTAAAATAGAGAGTCTAGCAAGCTGAGAACCTGGCAAGCTCTAGTTCTGCTTTCTGTATGACTTAGCTAATATCTACAAAGATCCCATAATACATTACCTCTGATCTACTTTGAACAGTTTTATAGCTACATAACCATAAAGGATTAATGCAAGGAAATTGAATTAAAATAGAGAAATGATAGTGATACTATAACTAGGTATTGTCTGGGTAAGATAGGTCATTAGGACTATTGGTTATGGATATCTGTGCTTGTAATGGGGAAGGGTATGTGGCTTATCATCTATGAAAAATAACAATTGTAAGGGGCTCATGGGGTTCAGTGGGTTAAAGCCTCTGCCTTAGGCTCAGGTTGTGATCCCAGGGTCCTGGGATCAAGCCTCATGTTGGGCTCTCTGCTCAGCAAGGAGCCTGCTTCCTCCTCTCTCTCTCTGCCTGCCTTTCTGCCTACTTGTGATCTCTGTCTAATGAATAAATAAAATCTTTAAAAAAGTAGCAATTGTAGATGATATTTACTTAGATTGGAGGTAGGATGATTTAAAATATAATGGTATCCAAATCCTAGCATTTATTGAAAACTGAAACGATGTTGCTATTATCAAGAGAGGTAAAAAAAGCAATACAGAAGGACACTAGAGTCTTCCTTTCTAAATGTGTAGACAATTAGTATTTCAAAATGTAATATGTATAAGGATAGTCAAAATTTTGATATTATAACAAACATTTCTAAAATCTCTATGCCTTAAAACAACAAGAAACTATTTCTTTTCTAAGTATTACATTTATTCTAGGACACAAGCTAATGGGTATCACACTGTGTACAATAAAGCTGGCCATGGTGACAGGAGAGAGACAAACTTTTCCAGTGCCCAACCTCTGTAACAGAAATAGCCTAAGAAATGAAGCTTTGCTGTTTTATCACACTGGGATTTTGAGGTTGATTATTATTACAGAATAAATAATTCTCTCCTGACTGATATAGATATTAGCCCCTGAAACAGATTATTGTTGGGAATGGCTCATCAGTTTGCATGGAAGATATGCATATCAGAATCTAGAAAACTGAGAAGTGTTATACAGTGGCAAAAAATAAGACAAAAACAAAAAAATAACAGCTGTCCCTGTCAATACACTAAACATGCTATTTATTTATTTATTTATTTATTTTTTAAAGATTTTATTTATTTACTTGACAGAGAGAGAGATCACAAGTAGGCAGAGTCAGGCAGAGAGAGAGAGGGAAGAAGGCTCTCTGCTTAGCAATGTGGGGCTGGATCCCAGGACCCCGAGATCATGACCTGAGCTGAAGGCAGAGACCTAACCCACTGAGTCACCCAGGGACCCCCTAAATGTGCTTTTTAGATTACTCCTCTCATCACTCTAAAATAATAAAAAAAGACAAAAGGTTTTGAGCAACAACATTCTACTAAAATTAATAACGTGAAAAAAAGATGTATTAGTCTGTATTATTTAGGGCAATATTTTCAGTTCAAAAGATTAGCAAAACTAAATCTCACAATATTGCACGCTGAAAAAATTGTGGAAAGAAAATCTTATGATTGTTTGTTGGTAATGCAAATTGACAAAACCTGTCTGGAAAATATGTTGTAGTTATAGATTTGAATAGGTCCCCATTTGCATCGCAAGACATACACCTCTGGGAAACTCTGCTATATGTAAAACTGAGATAGCTACGGAATTATTCAGAGGAGCAATGTTTGTAATGCTACAAAAATAGAAATAATCCAAATGTTACAATAGGAAATGGACATATGGGTTATGGTAACTCCTACAAAAAAAGGATACTATCTACAGAGGGTGGAAAAGTGCAAAGAAAAGAGAGATGAGAGACAAACCAAGAAGTAGACTCAGAAAATAAACTGATAGTTAGAAGAGGGGAGGAGGGGGTAAGGGTGAAAATGGTGATGGGTATTAAGGAGTGCACTTGTGATGAGCATTGGGTGATGTAATGAGCACACGGAAGTGTTGAATCACTATATTCTACACCTAAAACTAATAAAACACTGTATGTTAACTCTACCAGAATTAAAATTTTTTTAAAAGTACAGATATAAACACAAAGCAGGGATAAGACCCAAATATTATATTTCTCAATATAATATTGAAAAAAAGTTATAAAATGCTATATGTAGTAAGATATATTCATTAATAATGTAAAACATGCATATTCCTAGTATTCAAAATTTTAATTTAACAAAATATTATTTGGGAATCCATACAAATTGAAGAAAGCTATAATACAAAAGAGGTAAAAGTGACTACTACCAATTCATATGATTAGGGAAAGGCATATGAAAAAAAATTTTTTTGTATAAAATTAATTTGTATATTTAAAAACTGACTATGAAATGAGGTTAAAAAATCCAGACTAACTGCAATAAAAAGTAGATATTCCAGGTTCCAAAAAGGTGATGTGAGAATTAGAAAAAATTTTTTTCTTCATTAGAAGCTTTCAGGTTGAAATGATTGCAGATCTCTAAAGATACATGGGATTTAGAGAGAATGACAAAGTAACCAGGCATTTGCTTTGACCTCACATTTCTGATTTCTGAAATGATTGGATTATACCAAAGCACCTCCAGGGCCTATCCTGTTTAACATTCCTTTCAGTAGTTTTATAGGGTATTCAGCATCCTGTGTTGGGGTGGGGTTGCTTGGAGTGTGAGGTACAACAGGATTGGTGGTTTGAGAGGTTTTGCACTGTACTTACAAGGAAACAATGACTAGCGCTATTAAACTGAAGGACGAGATTTTAAGGAACCTTTTAGTCACACTTCATTTCACAACACATAATTCGCATGTTTTTCATTTTCAAGAAAACACAGTGGCTTTGCTTTGTATTGCTTACCAAAACAAGAAAAAAACTTTATTCAGTTAATGTAAATAATTATTCGAATGCTAAACCTGTCAAGTTCAATTTTTTCATTCCTCACCTCACATCTTAATTTTTTTCTAAATGAAATTATTCCCGTTACTGGCATAGCTTTCTCTCTCTCACTCTCTTGTTCATTCTTTCTATGAACGGAATAGATGTATATCTACATATATAAAACTGTATCTTTGTGCCTTATTAAGCTTCATCTTCTATAATCTACATAAAGCATCTATTCCAAATTATCTCTCTTGCAAAAAAAATTAGTATTCTTCAGTATATATTTATAAATGCACAGATTAATAAATTTCTGCTTATGGATAGTTTTCATTTTCAGTAAAATAATACTTATTTCTGTTGGGTCCGTAATCAAAGGAGCGAGACTGATACAAAGCGAAGGTCAAGCAAAGCTTTATTTCATGCCAAGCATCAAGAATCGAATTGACAAGCCAGGGCCGTCTCTTACAAAGAGAGGCGACCCCTCTCTGCCTTACAGACTGGCTTTTAAGAGCAAAGGCCATGTGGTTGGGCCTGGCCATGCACAGGTGGCCAATGACACAGAGGAAACTGCATAGTCAGGCTAGGTCACACATAAGTGACCAATTGAATTACAATTTACCCTATAATCGACATTTGAAGGAGCCTATCACCTTGGTCAAAACTGGCACTCAAAAGGCACCCAAAGGGTGGGGCGCATACTCCTTGGTAGCTAGGGAGACTGTATGCACCCCCACTGATTGGATACCTCAACCTGGCCTGACCCACCCTTATATTTGAGCTTTGTTACCTGGGACTGGTTTCCAGGACTTGTTTTTAAGTAAGTCCCCTGGGGGGGGGGACAGGGTCCATTTAAGTTTTACTGCATAAACAACAAAATGGCTATTCAACTGAAATGGAGCACTTTTGGCTAAATAGGCCCTTACAATTTCCAAATGGTAACTTATAGGCACTTTATATTTAGAAATTACTCTGAGTCATCAAAATGATTTTAAAATTAAATGTATTCTATATAGTCTAAATTTTGCAGATCAGTAATATTTTCCTTGTATATTTTAGTTTTATGCCCTCAAATTGAAAATCTACAGTATTTCTCTAATCCAGTTCTTACCTTGGAAAGATTTACTGTAATTGATACTTATTTACTTTACTCAGTTTCTTATTATTAAAGTTTGCACAAAATTCAGTTGTCTTTTCCCCTACTGAATTTTTATGTTCCACATCCAATAATATCGTACATTTACTAAAATAAGAGAGTTTTAAAATTTTTTGTTAATTTTCCCACCATGTGTATGTAAATTCTTAACATACTGAATAAAATGTTTATTGTTTGCTAAAGTATTTCAAAACCAAAAAATATTAAATGTAATATACTCTTCGACCTTGAAAATTTTAAATGATATTTCGTGGTATTTTTTTCCTAAAAAAAGGGCATTCTGTTTTTAATTACCTATTATTAAATATTGGATCAATCCTCCCTTCCTCCCAAATGACACCTTTAATCATCAGGTAGCTTCTTAAATTAAGCTGCAATGCTCTCATTTCCTTCCTTTCTTGATGTGCCTTCTTAGCTAGAATCTTCCTTATCTTGCCTCCCCTCAGGCAATGTTACAACAGATTCTGGCAGAAATTCAGTAATTGCTGAGGTGCTTGATTCCCTCCTGCTGATTGTCACTGAAAACAATTGAACATCATCTCCTTGAATATGTTAGTGCTACAAACTAGCTCTTTACTTTTGACAACACTCAGTTCCAAATCAGTGACTTTTTCAATTATTCTTATTCCTTCAATTTTTAATTCTTTTCTGCTTGAGAGAATTGCTGTTGGTGTCTCAATTGGTGCTTAGCATTTCTTTAATGTAGGTGAGTTTATTTTGAAGAGTGTTTTAGAGAAAACTCTCTCCTTGACTATGTATGTCTTCATTGCTGTGCTAAATTTTTATACTTGATTTAAAAAAAAAAAAAACCTTGCATATTCTCTCTAAAAGAAAATGAATGACAAATACTGGCTATAGTAACTTAAAAATGTACAGTACAGAGTCACATATTCAAATGTCTTAGAAATAGAAGTCTGTTTAACTTTAACAAAACATCTCACGCATTTATTCATTACCAGCTACTTGTATCCAAAAAAATTGATTGACGGTTCAAAACATGAAGGAAATAGAGCTTTAAAACAGTTTTGGGGGTCACCAGCATGGCTCAGTCAGTTGAACACCCAGCTCTTTGGTTTCAGCTCAGTTCATGATCTCAAGGTGGTGGGATCCAGTCCCATAGCAAGCTCTGCACTCAGTGGGTCTGCTTGAGAATCCTTTCTCTTCCCCTATCCCACCCCATGTGCCTGCACTTTTTCTTTCAAATAAATAAATAAAATCTTTTCTTTTTTATGATTTTGGGGTTCTTTTAAAAGATTTTTATTAATTTATTTGACAGAGAGTTAGAGGTCACAAGTTGACAGAGAGGCAGGCAGAGGGAGAGAGAGAAGCAGGCTCTCCGTTGAGCAGGGACCCCAACATGGGGCTCGATCCCAGGACCCTGGGGTCATGACCTGAGTTGAAGGCAGAGGCTTAACCCACTGAGCCACTCAGGTGCCACAATAAATAAAATATTAAAAAAAATAAAAAATAAAACTCTGTTTTGGGCAGGGTATCTCATTTCAGCTGAGGCAGAATTTATAATGTTCTAACTACTTGTAAGAAATACAGTTTCCAAAAAAAAAAAAAAAAAAAGAAATACAGTTTCCTCTGTTTTGGGGTAGGCTATCATTTTACATAAGAAAACATAGCTGTGGAGTTCTAATAACAGAAAAGTGAAGAAGAATATGAAGAAGTAGGAAAGAAACCAGTAATCTCCTTTTAAAAAGAAGGCCTTACAACAAAAACAATTAAATGTTATTAGTTTAGATGGGGAAGCAGAAGGATTTTGTATAGAAAATTGAAGTTTTAATGTGAAGCATAATGTAACTACAAGTGAAAATCTGTGCCTAATTCTCTCTATGAAAGAAAATATGTATAGTATGTAATGCAAAAAAAAGAAAATGAAGAACAAAAGTATTACTATGTGTAAGCCATGTGTTTTGATAAAATCTGAAATTAACAAGGGGCCCCTGGTTAGCTCAGCTGGTGGAGTGTGTGACTCTTAATCTTGGGGTTATGAGTTATAACCCCACATTGGGTATAGTGATTACTTAAAATAAAATCTTTATAAGTAAAGAAAAAAGAAACAAAAAAAATAGTTCATGATGAGGGCATTTTCTTTTGGAAAGCACCAAATGTCATAGCTATAACTAACTAAATAATCAAAGGCTAAGCACTCCCTAGATTTAAGTTACATATCTCAAAATAAACAAAATCTTTCTGAGGAATTCTAGAGAAGGTTGCCAACATAAGTTAGGTTACCATTAATTAAGTAAGCTGGACACCTAAAACTGTGTTTATTAAGAACAAAGAATCTGTTGTGTTTTATTAGAGTTTAAAAAACACCACCACTGCAATATTTGAGTAATTTTATGTTACTTTTTATCTTACAAAATCAATTCAGAGATTTAAAAAAAAAATCTCTTCATCCAGTTTGTTGGACTTATGGGTGTTGGGGAATGAATAATAGTAAAGCAACTAATAACCTTACAAATTATTCTCTTCACAATTTAGATATTTAATTCAGTTAATTTCATATCCTACTGCACATGTAGATTGGCATAAAGAAGTAGTCATCACTGTCTCAAAAGGAAATCCCAGAAAATATCAACCCTTAATACTCTTGAATGTAGAATGTATTTTATAGAAAAGCACAGAAACTGACTTTGAAAAGTTATGCATGAGAGTCAAAATCAGAAAGTAAAGAAGTTGATTTTGCTATTCTTTTCACATATACATCAGAGAAACCCTGAGGTAAATACTTGCATCATAATTCTGTGTCTGTTTCCTTAAGTGTAAAAGAGCTCATCAATTAAGCAAAATATGAATATTTTATACGTTAAATATCATTTTGTTACTTTCCAGTGTTTTTCTTTCCTTTTTAAGTGAAATACAATATAAGGATGCATTTAAAAATTCAGTAAAAAAAAGTAAATGCTCAATAGATATTTAATGAATTGAATTCAAATCAGGCCCATCTTTGATGTTTTTCCCAATCGTACATCAAGTTCTTTGGATTATGCACATTGAAGAAAAGAGGAGTAAAAGACGTGAGATAAAATTCTTTATTTCACTTTATTTAAAATGAATCTGGTTCTAAAATGTGAATTTTTATTTTGATTCATTTAAATTTAATGTGGATCTAAGGTTTAGATTTTTATAGAAAAATATCAATAATTTTATCATAACCCAGAAAGTGTAAGAAATAGAAATATAGGAAATAAGTCTCAAAAGTTACTGCTGATTGAATAGTTAAAGAATTCTTTATGAAAGAAAATTTGTAATTTTACTTCTCAAATTAAAAATGAAAGAAAGAAAAGCCACAGATATTTAGCTTAATAAACTTTAGCATAATTGGTAAATGCAGCAAATGGCATGCTTCTAAGTTATTAGGAATACAGCTTCTGTTTTTGTATACATACTGATTATTTTGTTTTATAAATCTCTTGGATTTTGAATAAACTACCATGTTTAAAATTCTTGCTTAACTAAAATAATCTATGTCCATTTTAGGAATGATATGTAAAATGGAGAATAATTATGGAAAGAAACTGATCAGCAGGCATCCACTATCAATTACATCAGTAAATATCATTGTCAATAAGGGGCACAACTAATCTTCTGGGGATGATTTTAGGGGCAAAACAGCATACTTAATTGCTTTCCAGTCTTGCACTGATGAGGTTGTTTAAGACTTTCTTAATTTTTAAATGTGATTTTAATTTTTAAAGGAACAATGCCAAGGCTTAATCATACTTTTTTGCCCTTATGAGCAGTTTTCATCCACGGGTTTAACAGTATCTACAAGTGCTGTTCCTTTTTTATACACAGGAAGGAAATTAAGCCCAGAGAAGTGCTAAGTGACTAGCTAAAGGTCATAGAACTCATCAATAGGATGGCTGTATACAAGTAATAGAACCACAGATGTCTCCTCTAATTCTATCTACCAATTCAAGAAAATTTCCATTCTTTCACTGCCTAGTTTTTCTTCAAAAATGGGAATGAGCCTTGATGATTTCCTGCCCAATAATGGGTTCGACAGAGAACATAAACTTGGAAATTTTGTCTTATTAATTTGACTTTTTATCAAGCTCATTCTTATGAGAAATATATTATAAAATTAAGCTCATATATTTAGAATTCTGTCAACTCAGAGTAGTATAATACCTGGACATTCAGTATTGATTCTTTTTTAGACTGAATTGTGCAGACATTGCCCTATCATATGTCCTTGAATCAGTATTGCAGAAATCCAATTGCCCTACTCTTAACCTTTTCACGAAGGCTGATTTTAGTTATTGTATGTATGAGGCCTGCAAAATAGCAATGCCCCCTTGGGAATCATGATAATGGAAATTAAACAAACAGGTACTGAAGCAAGCTTAACAATTCAATGTCACAAGCAGAAAAATAGATGCAGCTCTAAATTTTATCACAATTAGCTCCTCCTGTCAGTTTGTTATACACTGCAACTTTCAATGTGAAAATTGAAATTATCTATTTACCTTCAAAAATTGTTAATGATGTATTATTATCTACCTGCCATGAAAACTATATAATATTGATTACAGTCTCTTGACAGAGAAAGCATGTAAGCTACTATGTCAGCAAAGCATCCCCAAAGCAACTGCTGCCTTTTCTATTGATTTCTCAACCTTGGAAAAAGACAATGTGTTCCCATACATGCTCTGAGAAATACTCCTTAGAGAGAGGACTAGATCTGTGTGCATATTATTTCAAAATAATATTATCATGCTTTTGAGCCCTATATTGCCATGAAGTTCATTTCAAACTTTGTATATAGAGGAAGATGTTCGTCTTTGTCAGAAATAAACTTACATAGATTTGAGTTTACATATTGAAACTTTAGAATATGATTAAGGCCTTATGTAAAACAGGTACTCTTCCTACTTTTTTCCATCTCAGTATGTAATCTATCTGTTATTTTTTTTTCCAAAGTTTAAAATCCTTCTTTAAATTATCATCTGCTATCTCTGACTTCTGTTCCATATATAATGGAGTCGCTTGTAAGGGTTTAAGGTCTGAAAAAAAAATGGGAGAAAAAAAATCTGTATGATACTGAGCCAACATTGAGCAGGTCCCAGAGAAAGAAGGTTATTAACAAAGGTGAGGCCATCTTGACTCATCATCTGTTCTGCTTTTCTTTTCAAAGCATTTGCTGAGAACTCAGGCAGTGGGATGCTGCTAAGAGTCAGAAAAGCTGACAGATTTAGGCTTCCTCACAGGACTGAGAAGACCAAAAAATTAAAAAAAAAAAAGTGGGTTGGAAATGCAGAGAAGTGACACTGAAACTCAGCATCAGTTTGCCCCCCAAGGCATTTGCACATTATTTTGGATAAGCCAGGAGGGTAAAGTGCCAAGTTGAAAGTGGCTGAAAGAAAGCATAGCCGAGCTCTCAGTAGTGTCATGATACTAAGAAGCCTGAAGTTGGAGCTCAGGAAGGAACAAGGAAGATCTTGGGAAACAGTGACCCCTGGAGCTCAGTGACACTTCTGAGCATGGCTTTTCAAGATAGTCTGAGGCTCCGAGGACTAAAATCATCCTAGTCCCTGGACAGAAGGAACTTACTCTCCCCCAAGCCCTCACATAAGATAATGTACATCCTCTCAAGAAAGAGATAAATCACTGTAGAGCCATTGTCGTTTCCTCATGATCTCCCTGGACTTTTGCTGTACTATTTTCGTGTCCCATTTCCAAATCCCAGAACCTCCATCTCCTCGCTGAGGACTTTCTATGGCTTTCAGAGCCCAATGGTCCAGCATTAACTTGGCTGACCAGCAACGATGGAGAGTTAATCACTTTCCACGCATCATAAGCAGACCTTATGTAATGGCAGACACTTTAACTCCCTTGGGCCCTGTGGAGGCATCTCTGAAGGGCACGCTCTCAACTCCGAGACCTCCTCAGAGGGAGTGGGCTTCATTTTCCCATAGTGGTGATGAGTTCGATTAGATATTTTATTGGCTGCTTTCCCTGCTGCTCCTTGACTTCCTGACTCCTCTCCTGGCATTTTCTGGACTTCTCAAATAAACGGGTTGCCCTCAAATTCTTGCCTTGCCTGTGCTTTTGGAGGGACCCGAACTGGTTCAAGTAGTCAATACTTCTATACTTTATATATCTGGTTTCCAGTAGAAAATAATCAGGCACACTAAAAAAATAGAACAAAGAAGGGGAAAAGTTGAAACAGACCCTCAAATAATAATAGATGCTAGTTTCAAAATACAATCTTTAAAATAACTGGTCTTTGAACAATCTTCATAATTCCATAACATATATTCATGATTGAAGTAAACAGGAATATGCCACCTCAAACTATGCCTTTCAACATAAACATGCTTTTGACTTAAAGGCACTTAAGAAAAAAAAAAAAAAAAGCAGGTGTATGAAGGGTGTTTTCTCCCTTCCCTTTTTCTTCTTGAAAGCAGGAAACAAAAGCCCATATGGAAAATGTCCTCCCAATACCAGGAGGAAAGAAATATTCCTGTCATCAAGAACAGGAAACCGAAACCAAAAGAATTCTGTACAAACAGACCTTGTTGAAATACTTCTTACCTTCTTTTAGCCTCCCACGTAATTTAGTTATTTTTTCCACTTTTTCTTTGTTCGACTTAATATAAAAACATTTAGGGTTTGCCACTTATTTGGGTCTTTATTCTTTATGAAGTCTTCAGTGTCATGTGAAACCTGTATTAAATTAATTTTTGTACTTTGCTCCTGTTAATCTGTTTTGTGTCAGTTTAAATTCTTGGGCCCAGCCAAACACCCTGAGAGGTTAAAAATAAAGTTTCCTTCTTTTAATAGTGCTCTTTCTATCACATATACATGTAAAGGTTCCTGTTCATACTGGAAAGTTCTCACACCCAAACCCAGCAGTTTTCTGTCTTGAGTTTGGCTACTGCTTAGTTTTCTTGTTGTCATGTCTATATTTACATTTTTATTTAACACTTCTAAAATTAGAATGGACAGTGCATGGTCTATCTACTTCTTCCTAGGATGAAAATTTGCTTTGGGCTTTTATCCTCCTGCTTCTTTTCTCACTACAGGATCCTCTATTTTCCAGAGCTGTAAAGCAATCATGCCTGCAACTGAAGCCTGTCCAATTTATATTTAATGGATATTGTTTAATTTGTGAATTTCCTATTTTGAGAATTCTCAAAGTCCCTACTCTCATCTTACTGTGCTGAGTACTTTGTGAGCATTTGATAAATCTTTTATTGCATCACTTTACAATGATGGTTAGGAATCTATTTGCTGTATTTTGATTCTCACTATATTTTTCTCTCGTAAAATAAATAAGCCTTTAATAAAACACACAGCTTCTAAAAGGACAGATACAAAGGGGTAAAATGACTCTCCCATTCATAGGACAGGCTAGTTTAAACCATTTGAATCCTGAGTGATATTCTTGTTCAAATACATGCAGTTTTTCCCTCTCACAGTATAATGCAAAGAGAAAATACTTCCAAGTGTATCTTTTTTCTGAATCTAACCCCTACCAAAGTTAAGTTTGAGCACAGTGATTTTGAGTAAATGCTTCAAATAGTTATTGAACATATAAATTTGCTAAGCTGTTTCTACCAAATACTTGGTGTGTTTTTTTCAAATTTAAATTTCATTAACCAATAATTTAAAAAAATGTAATCTGTCAAAATCAAACTAATTTGACTTGTGGATAATGATTTATTTTGCAAAACAGGCTGTGTGAGGAAAACCTCATAATCCATTCTCCTTCCACTGTATCTTATGTTTCTTTCTTAATTTAGAGTATACTAAAATGATTAAACACACTTGAAATTTTATGAATTTGTTTTCAAGGAAAAAGAAAGAGAAGCACATTATATGACCCTTATTTTGTCCTTTACCAAGTCCTTATTTTCTTTGGAAACAATGAACTGGACAAAGTCACTTAGTCACTTGGATTGAGAACAGGTTGAAATGACAATTCAATCATTTCGATTGTTCACCCCGATAGACAAGGAAAAAATTATGACTATATTAAAACTTTGAGGAGAAGAACAAGGAGCTATAACTTGCTTTGATTTGTGTAAGACATCCAATTGTGTATGTAGCTGGTTTTTTAGTGTTTTTGTTTTTTCCTTTACCATGTGCCCTGTGACTACTTTAAACTGTAACCTGATGGGATTTGAGAACACACCTCTTTGGCTAACTCCTTATCTTCTTCTTTACTTTATAGTACCTTGCCCTGTACACAGTGTGGACTCTAATAAATATTTGATGGAGAAAGATCTAGTAGCAAGAAAACCAGCAGGCAAGAAGTAGAGAGTCAAATCAATGGAATAGTAATTAGGGAGAAACTCCTTGTCAGTGTATGCCCTGGTAAAACCCTGAGGAGAAAGCTTCAAAGTGATTTGCAGTGAACTCTCTCAGATAATCAACAGTGACCTAGTTAAAACTGTAAAGACTGATATAAAATTGTCTCTGTAGCATGTATTGTTCCACCAAAAATATCATGTGAACCAATAAAAGCATGTAAAAAATTATGAAGTAAAGTGAGTTTATATTTGGCCCAACTCTTCCCTCTGTGTATTTTTCTTTTTATCCATAAATGAGTTATCCTTTTCTCCTGATTAATAGTAGTATCCACTCATATCTATTCCCATGTCTCTTACCCATGTTTAGAAAACATGTTCTTCCCAGACATATCCTTCTTTCTTTCCTGCATTGTGATTGATCTCACTTGTCTCATTCCATCTAGTCACAGTTGAGTGGGTACATTTTTCTATCTCTAATAAACTACTTCTTTCCATATTTCGTAGATGAGGGACTCTAGTTACATACTCTTCATATTCCCTTCCATGTGCAGAGAACTCATGATTATTTTCTTTTTGTCCCCCCATTTAACCCCATCCTTGGGAAAGTAGAGTAAATAACCTGAAAAGTTGAGTTTTGAGAAGAAACGGGGCATATGTACACCAGATTCTTCCTCTTCTCCTTCTTGGGAATAACGTTGCCACTTGAAGTCCCTATTTTCCTCCATTTCTCCATGCCTGAATTTTCTATCCGTAGTTAAATCTGTTTAATTCAGGGTGTAAGGATTAGGAGAATACTTTCCCATATATGTGAACTGCTCCTCCATCTTAGCCTGATTCAGAAAGGAAATGATATTTTGGCCTCCATATGTTGATAACTTTGTTTCTCAGTAGGTTAAGAACTGATGAGGCAAACAAGGCTGCTAATTATTTTGTGTCCCCTTAAATCAAATTTAGTTAGCAGTCCTTCCTAGTAGACAACAACCCTGTCTAACTCCAAACATTGGAGCTCTTGTCTAAAGAAAACGGCTTTCCCTACTAATATGAACCTGTTTTCTGAGTCAAAGTTCATATTTTATTCACAGACATACACTGATCATTTCTGAATTTCTTTCCTGATGTTATTATAAAAACTGGAATGAATTTTACTTTAAGAACTGACAAATAGAAAGTAAGTAAAGATGATTATACAAAAACAAAAATCTAATGAAACAACTGGAAGAGTTATAGCTTGTTCCAATATCCTCTCCTAAGCAAATGGTCATGAGTCAATTCCAAAAAGGATTTAAAAGAAAGACCCCAAAGTTGACTCTGTACTCTGTAGCAAAGAATCTAGAACAACAAAGGGTCATAACTTACATTTACTTCAAATAACAATGGCCTCACCCTGGCCCCATGCTTTGGAGGGCCTGCTTTGGACACACACAGCTGACCTCAGAAATCTCTGGGTGTGCTATATGCTTGCCTGGAGTCCTACAAGTTAGGAGCAGGTCTGTAAGGGTCTTCCACAAAATAAACTGGAGAAACAAGTCTAAGAGATCACTTGAGGGATTTGCAATTCATAGAAAGAGGACATTTAATAGGATATCTATCTTGTCTTGGGCCAAGTAAAAGCTTCTTTGGTATTTAGTTGGTCTATTATTATTTATGATAAGTCAATAGAACTGTATTTAGAGATAAAGCCATGTTAGATTACATGCATCTTCTCAGTAACCTTGAAGTGATAATTAATATAAATTTAAAAAAGACAGCTTTGATAGTAAAAGAAGTTGATGTTTTTCTTCTCCTTTTCTGTCTCTAAGTATCAATATTCCTCATTTTTCTTTTACTCATTTTTTTCTTTTTTTTCCTATGCTGTCTGCTTTAGCTACAGCCAAAATATTTACTTCTATGTATATGACTTTTAACCATTTCCTCTAATATCAGTATTCATATTATATATTTCTCTTTTTTAATGGATTTATTGAGGTATAATTAGCCTATAATCAAATTGACCATATTTAAGTGTACAATGCATTGATTTATAGTAAGTTTACAGAGTTATGCAACCATTCCAACAATCCACTTTAAGAATATTTCCAGCATCTCAAAAAGATCCCTCATGGGCATTATCAATTATTCCCTCTTCTCATATACAGTCCCAAGAAAGCATTAATTTATTTTGTCTTTGTAGATTTTTTTTTAAAGACCTTAGTATTTTAAAACACTTTTAACTTCATAGAAAAAACTGAGGTGATAGTACAGCAAGTTCTCATATATCCCAGACACATTTTCCCAAGTTATTCACACCTTATGGTACTATGATATATTTGTCACAATTAGTGAACCAATACTGATAAATTTTTATCAACTATAAAGTTGAAATCAGTGTCAGTCCTCCAATTTTGTTTTTCTTCAGTATTGTGTTGACTATTCTGTGCTTCTTGCTTTCTGTATAAACTTCAGAATCATTTTATTTTTTTAAAATTTCTTTATTTTTAAAGATTTTATTTATTTAATTTTCAGAGAGAGAGAGAGAACAAGCAGGCAGAGTAGCAGGCAGAGGCAGAAAGAGAAGCAGACTCCCCACTGAGAAAGTAGTCCAATGTGGGACTTGATTCCAGGACCCTGGGATCATAACCTGAGCCAAAGGCAGTGACTTAACCAACTGAGCCACCAGGAGTCCCTCATTTTCTTTTTAAATCTACAAAATTGTTTGTTGGTATTCTCATCAGGATTTCACTGAACCTATAGATCAACTTGCGAAAAGTAGACAGTTGAAGAATATTGGGACTTCCCATCCATGACCACATGTCTTTTTATTTATATACATCTTGTTTGATTTCTTTTCTCAGGTAGTTATGGTTCTCTACATTGGTTTTGGACATATTTTGTTAAGACCTAAGTATTTCATATTTTGGTGCTATTATAAACAGTATTATGTTTTTATTTTCAAATTACAATTCTTTTTATTGGTATACAGGAAAATAATTGACATTTGTATATTAACATTGTGTCTTGGGACCTTACTCTACTCATGTACTAGTTACAGAAGTCTCGTACATTTTTTTGTGTGTATGTGATTCTTTGGGATTTTCTAGATAGACTATCATGTTATTTTTGAATAAAGAGACTTATTTCTTCCTTTCCTATTTACATAGCTTTTGTTTTCCATTTTTTAAAATCTTATTGCACTAGCTCAATTTTACAGTATGTTTGCTGAATATAGGTGAAAGGAAAGTAATAGAAGAGAGGAAATCCTTATCTTATTCCTAATCTTAGGGGGAGAATTATAGTTTCTCAAGATTAAATATGATGTTAATTATACCTTTATTATAGATGTTTGTCATTTTGAAGAAAGTTTATTTCTAGTGTGTTAAGAGTTTTTATCAACAAGGGGTTTGGCTTAGTCAGTTGAATGTCTACCTTTGGCTCAGGTCATGATCCCAGGGTTCTGGGATTGAGTCCCAAGCTCCCAACAAGGCTCCCTGCTTAGTAGGGAGCCTGTTTCTCCCTCTCCCTCTGCCTGCTGCTTACCCTGCTTGTGCTTGCTCTCTCTCTGTCAAATAAATAAATAAAATCTTTAAAAAATAAAATAAAATAATGGGTTTGGAAATTTATCAGTTTTTGTTTTGCATCATTAATATGATCATATGATTTTTCTCCTTTAGCCTGTTGATGTAGCGGATTATATTGATTGATTTTCATACAGGGTACCAACCTTGAACACCTGGCCATGGCACATAATTCTTTTTTTTTTACACATTGTTGGATTTGACTTATTACTGTTTGTTAAAGACTTTTGCACCTATATTCATCAATGATTAGATTATTTTCTTTAAAAAATTTTTTAAAATATTTTTATTTGTTTGATAGAGATAGAGAGATAGAGAGATATCACAAGTAGGCAGAGAGGCAGGCAGAGAGAGTGGGGGAAGGAGGCTCCCTGCTGAGCAGACAGCCTGATGCAGAGCTAGATGCCAGGACCCTGAGACCTTGACCTGAGCCAAAGGCAGAGGCTTAACCCACTGAAACATGCAGGTGCCCCAAGTTTATTTTTTTCTTATGTAGCTTTATCCGGTTTGGTAATTCAGATAATAGTGGTCTCATAAGATGAGTTATGGAATAGATTGTAGATAGTTGGTATCATTTCTTCCCCCCTAAATATTTGTTAGACTTCATTAGTGAAAAGCTCTGGAACTGTATTATTTGAAAGATTATTAATTATCAATTCAACTTATTTAATAGATACTGGTTTATTCTGATTATCTCTTTTTTCTTCATGCATATTTTGATAGTTTATGTGTTTCAGGAAAGTGGTTCATTTCATCTCAGTTATCAAATTTGTGGCCCAAAATTGTTCATAATATCCCTTTATTATATTTTTAATTGTTATGGCAAGATAGGGATTATCCCTATTTCATTTCCAATATTGATAACTTGTATATTCTCTTTTTTTTAGTCAACCTGGCTAGAGCTTTTTGATTTGAATGATCCTTTCAAAGAGCCCTTTCTGTTTCCTTGATTTTCTCAATGCTTTTGTGTTTTCAATTCCACTGATTTCTAGAATTTTTTTTCTGGTGCAAATTAAGCTTAAATTGCTCTTCTCTCTCTGGCTTCTTAAAGTTGCAACTTAAATTATTGATTTTAGACATTTCTTTATTTCCAATACCTGCATTTAATGCTGTAAGTTTCCCTCTCAGTATTGCTTTTACCACATTCCACAAACTTAATAAATTCCATTTTCATTTTCACTTAGTTCAACTTGAGAAACATATTTGATTCATGTGTTATTTAGAAATGTGTTGTTATTCTCCAAATATTTTGGGATTTTTCCAGCTATCTTTCTGTTATTGATTTCTGGTTTAATTGCATTGTGGTCTGAGAACACACTTTGTATGATTTCTATTCTAGAGAGTTTATTACAGTGTGTTTATTGCTCAGAATGCGGTCTGTCTTGGTGATTATTCCATGTGAGTATGAGAAGAATAGGCATTTTGCTATTGTTGGATGGATTATTTTTTAAAAATCAATTAGATCAAGTTGACAGTAGTGCTGTTCTGGTCAATTGTATGCAGATGTATTAAGTTATTGCCAATAAGTGAGAGATGCTAAGATATATCAAAAGATGATATTGTGAAGGATGGAAAAATTGGAAAGGAAGGTAAGAGACCTTCCATGAATATGCAGTGTGCTTGAATTTTTCCCCCTTATGGATTAAGATAAAGATTACTCTTTTTCATTTTAGGATTAGTTTTAACTTATTTATATATTATAATTTATGTATTATACATATTACATAAAATAAGACTTGTAGACAATTTAATGAACTATTCATAGATCCCAAGGAAAATTCATTTTTAAGTTTTCATTTGGAATATAATATATCTGTTACATTCTGGAAAAAGAATAAAATCTCAAAAAAAATCTTAAATTTAGAAAACATTTGAGCCAGGGAAGTTTTTTCTTTTCAACTTCAGATGTATATATATATATATATATTTGCCACAAGCATTTTTAGATTTCTCATGACTTGAACTCATTCCCATTTAACAGTACAATTTGAAGTGTTATACATTCATATAGAAGAGTGAAAGAGAGAGAGAGGGAGGGAGGGTGTGTCTGTATTTATATGAGTATGTGTATGTAATTGTTATTAGAAACTAATACAGCTATTTATAGATGACAAGACCATCTCTAGCAAACACTTTTTAAGGGTGAAGAGTGAGAAGACTAGCATGGTCATATCTGTGTTAGCAAGAGAATTTGCATTAGGTCCCTGTGACTCCTTTAACAAATTACCACAGAATTGTTGGCTTTAAACAGCATAGATTTATTCTCTCATAGTTCTAGGAGGCCAGAAGTCTGAAATGAAGGTGTTGTCAGGGATGTACTTCCTCCAAAGGCACTAAGAAATAATTTATTTCTGGCCTCATCCAGCTTCTGGTGGCTGTTGGCATTCCTTACCATTCCTTGCTATTCCTTGAGCTTTTAGTGATATCACTGAAGTCTCTTCCTGTCTTTACATGGCCTCCCCCTCTGTGTGGGTGTATATGTTCTCCTCTGAGTTTCCATCAAATCTTACTCTGCGTTAGTCTTACACATATTTGTCATTGGATTCATGGATTACCTGGGTAATCCAGAATAAGCTTCTCCTCTCAAAATATTTAACTTAAAATGCATATACCTAGGGATGCCTGGGTGGCTCAGTCAGTTGAGCATCTGCCTTCAGCTCAGGTCATAATCTCAGGGTCCTGGAATGGAGTACCACATTTGGCTCAGCGGGGGGTCTGTTTCTCCCTTTGCCCCACCACATCACTCATGCTCATTCTCTCTCAAATCTTTTTAAAAATCTTCAAAAATTACATATATTTATATCTATATCTATAAAATCTTTTAAAAATCCTTTTGAAAATAAAATAAAACTTTCTAAATAAATGAATAAAATCTTTTTAAATAAAATATTTTTTTATAAATACATATCTTTTTATTTATTTTTTAAAGTTTTTTATTTATTTGACAGAGATCACAAGTAGGCAGAGAGGCAGGTGGAGAGAGAGGGGGAAGCAGGCTCCCTGATGAGCAGAGAGCCCGTGAGGGGCTCGATCCCAGGACCCTGGGATCATGACCTGAGCCGAAGGCAGAGGCTTTAACCCACTGAGCCACCCAGGTGCCCCAATACATATCTTTTTAAAAATACATATCTACATCTATATCTATATCTACCTTTTTTTTTTACCATACAAAATAAGATTCACAGTTTCCAGGGATTAGCATATGGATATATATATATTTTTTTTTTAATTTTTTTAATTTACTTGATAGACAGAGATCACAAGTAGGCAGAGAAGCAGGCAGAGAGAGAGAAGGAAGCAGGCTCCCCGCTGAGCAGAGAGCCCGATGCGGGGCTCGATCCCAGGACCCTGAGATCATGACCTGAGCCGAAGGCAGAGGCTTAACCCACTGAGCCACCCAGGTGCCCCTGGATATATATTTTTGACACCATCATTAAGATCACCAAAGTCTGTTCTTTGGGACCTAAGTATTTGTGTTTGTCCCACATACAAAAATTATTTACCTCATTTTGATATCCCTATTAGTCTTGTCCTATTATAGCATCAACTCTAAGGCAAATATTTCATGTAAATGTTATTAGTCCAACAGCCACAAATCTCATTTTTGAAATCCTCTGAATCAGATATGGATCAATACTAAATCTTGGTCAATACCTAAAAAGTCTCTCCACAACCAAACTCTCTGAGACCTCTTTTCAATGAGGCCTCAACCTTAGGTCTATGAAACTTGAAAACACATTAACAGTTTCTAAGAGCTCAAGGCTGCATACTGAAAATAACTCTAGCCTTTCTTAACATGTCTGAAAAAAGAAATAAGGCTTCTAAAAAAATTTACTGTTTATTCTATGTCTGAGGAGAGGGCCTCTGTTTCATAGTCTCTGTGGGAAGTTTGATCATTTCCAGTCAGCAAACACAAATGGCCTAACCACAATTACACTGACTAACTTTTATTATTATTATTATTATTATTATTATTATTATTTCTTTTTTACTTTCCTGACTTTGTTGAGCCCTCACTTGCCCCAGTCCCTACTCTCTTAATCTGCATTAACCTCTGCACAAATTAAAGTTCAGTTTGTGCCGAACTATTTTTTTTTCTATTGTAATAATTTCAACTGATCAAATCTGCCCTTAACACTTTAACAAGTATATGGTTTTATCTTTGACAATATGATCTGTTCTAGGAAAAATTCCTCTTCATTGGTGGACCTGTGAAACTAGAAAACAGGTTATCTGCTTTCAAAATACAATGGTGGCACAGAAAGGCAAAGGCTAACAGTTATAGACATTCCTTTTCCAAAAGAGAAAGAAAATGGGAGGAATAGAGGAGTCATGGGCCCCAAGCAAGTTTAAAATCAAGGAGCATTACTCAAATAGTGTTAAAGGCTTGAGAATAACTTGCTGTGGTTCTTCAGGGTTCTACTCTGTAGGCCTGTGGTGTTGCCTTCTGGACACTTGGATGCACCAGGCCCCGTCTTTTCACCTAGGACTCTGCTCTTTGGGTTCAAGGATCTGCCCTCAGGGTTTTATTTTGTATTGTTTTGTTTTCCTTTTTCTTGAAAGGAATCATATGCTTGTTCTTGATAGTAGCTCTATCAGCTGTTTCTATCTATAGAATTTTGGAATTCTGACATCATTTTCTTAATTCAGGCTGCTGTCCCTTGCCAACTAGTAGTTTTTAGTGATATAAAATTCTCAAAATCCTTGTGGGTCTCCTGTGTATGTCACAGAAATCAATATCATTAGATAAGAGGCTCCTCTTCAGATCTTTCCTGGATAATCCCATCTCTGTATTTTGCTTCAAGGAGGTGGTTGAGTGAGTGGGTCCACTAGTGTCACATGGCTAATCTCTTCAGCATGTGGTTTCCAGCCATATCCTTAGGCTTTTCTCCAGAGAAAACACTTATAACAGGGATATTCCTAATATTAATATGTTTCGTTACCTGTATAGTTTGAGACTTTCTAAATAATGAAGCCTGTATGCATTATTATATATGAAACTACCTCAAATTCCTTGGTATGCCTGGCTAAAAGAATCTGCCTGTCAAAGTATTAAGTGAGAAATTATTTTTATTGGAAGAATTTAAATGGTTTATAAATCTTGAGATCTGCATTTTGTATCTGATTATTTCAATTTTATATACCGAATACAGATTTTAAATGTAGGCTCTATTATTCCTATAAGTTTAAATTTTTTTGACTGACACTTCCCACGTGACAAGAGCATTATAGTATTCATGACATCACATGAATATTTTCAAAGGAGTATTTATTATTTTTTCAAAGAAAATGGGAAGTAAAGAGAAACACACATGTTTCCAGGTCACATACATTTTGAAATTTAATGATAATACAAATAAAAGTCTGGAAGTAGTCATAAGCGCTAGGAAGAAAAAAAAATTTATTTAACACTCAAATTTTAGAGCTGCTAATAGGAGTGTGACTGTAAAAAACAAAACAAACAAGTAAAAATCAGAGTATACTTTAAGATCCCATAGGAAGTTACTGCAGTATTTTTGCAGATATAAGTCAAACCTTGAGGCATGAAGATTCCATTGTTGAAACTGGATGTTTGCTCTTCAAGAGTATAAAACCCTTCCTGGAGAGGAATTTCTCTACACTGTGCAGAGGATTCTCCATATTGAATACCTATCCAGAAGACATTGAAAACATCCCAGCTAATCCTCCAAAGCAACTCTAAGGTATTTTCTTCTAAGAATTACACTAAAGGTTCATGATTGGACTAGGAAAAAAAATATCTGTCAGCAAAACTAAAGTCCTAGCTCCTTAAAAGCAGATTTTTTACTTTGCTCATAAAGGGTAAGTAACTTTTACTATGTCTTTAACTCTGGCTTTACACATGTCACCTTATTGAATCCCCAGGAACTTTATCTTAATCCACTTTTAGAAATATGATACTCTGTCACAGAGGCACTATGACAGAAACTCCAACTGAGTTCTGCTGCAATGTGGCCAATTAGTTTTGGTGAACATGCCTTTCTGTATGCTTCTCATCCAACATCTTCACCAAAGTGTTGTTTTCTAGCCTGTAAGAAGCTGCACCCTAAAGCTAAGCCCTACTTAGACCAAATTGTATGGAGGAAATCTACCCTGTATCTAAACCTCTAAACTAAATCATCTCATAATTTCTCATTAATAGGACATTTGCCTGTGTCATATTAGCTGTGTGGGGACAGTCAAATATAAGGTACATTGGCATTAAGATATTAGTTTATGCAGTAGCATTGTTATAGCTAAAGAAAAAACACCATCTGCTGTTTTTTGGTGAACAAAAGCATTATACTTATGTTCAGTCAATATAAAATTAATTTATTATTTTGTCCTGAGGCTTGAATTCATTGCCAATTTTCTGAATGTACACACATACTTTATTTTTTTCTGGTTGAATATGAATGTATACATTATTGTGAAATATATATTTTACCTATGAATCTAATGAAGTCAAGGATATCTCAAGAAAACCAATAAAGAGTAAAGAATTGTAGTCAACCCCAGGTCACATTCCCCATGATTTCTAATTTCTTCAGCCTCAGAAAGCAAACATTTCTGCATTTGTGTATTCAGAGTCCTGTTCAATGAAGTAAATTAACCCAAGCCACGAGCATGGTAAATATAATATGCCATGAGGTATATTTGTCATGATTTTTTTCTTTTAGCATACCACCCAGTGATTCCAACTTTTTTTTTCTTTTTTTTTTTAAAGATTTTATCTATTTAATTGACAGAGAGAGAGAGAGAGAGGTCACAAGTAGGCAGAGAGGCTGGCAGAGAGAGAGGAGGGGAAACAGGCTCCTTGTGCAGAGCCAGAATTCTGGGATCATGACCTGAGCCGAAGGCAGAGGCTTAATCCACTGAGCCACCTAGGAGCCCCCAGTGATTCCAATCTTAATGCTACTTAAAATATTAAGTTCCCACCTTATAGTAACTTGGCCATTGAGAGACTAACTCCAAAGGCATAGCCTATGAGAAGCCTTAAAAAATAAATGTTAATTATATATATTCTCTTCCCTCAGTAGTTTATTTAATCCACTGAGCCACCCAGGGCGCCCTGCCTCAGTAGTTATTTAGATTTTGATGTTATTTTGGTTCATGGACTCTCCTGAGAATCAGAGTCTATCTCACTCCTGAAAGACAGATGACTTATTTATACTTTTTTGTTGTTTTTTAATAAAAAGTCAGATGATAGTCAAGTGTCTGGAAAACTTTCATGCATGTGAGTTTTAGAAATCACAATCTATAGCTTGGTTAGGAGAGACTAAAAATATATTGTTACTGATTAAAGTAATTTCAAGCAGATGTGTCCTGGCAAAATATGAAATGCTATCTCTTAAAAGTAGATAGTGTACTTACTTGTGGAGCATAACGAATAACACAGAGGACATTGGGAGGTGGAGAGGAGAATTGAGTTTGGGGAAATCGGAGGGGGAAACAAACCATGAGAGACTGTGGACTCTGAGGAACAAACTCAGGGTTTTGGAGGGGATAGGGGTGGGGTGTTAGGTGAGTCTGGTGATGGATATTATGAAGGGCATGTATTGCATGGAGCACTGCGTGTGGTGCATAAACAATGAATTTTGGAACACTGAAAAAAAATAAAATTGAAAAAAGTAAATGGTGTGTTTTTAAGTACTGTAACCCTTTTTTTTTTTAAAGAATTGTACCTATGCAAAAGAAAGAAATTTCACTCAAAGCTGTGACAATTTTATATTCTTATATGAAAGCTCAGATGTTTAGATATTAATTCCCCTCAGTTGAAAAAAAATTGCCATTAATAAAAGCCACTATTACAGTACTGCAGATTATGGGAGATCAAAGAAGAAAAATAGATTAAGGAAATCAAATGGAATTTGACTGTGAACAATTAGAAATCCCAAGTGTTTCCACTGAAATACACATATTTGATCTGTAATAATAACAGCTGGTGAATTACTTATTTAAATTTTAATTCCACAGAGGTTGTTCTACTTTTTAGTCTTTCATTTAATGGCATGTGTCTGTTCTAATCTATATAATATTTCTTATCAAGTAAGTTCCCTGAATGTAATTTTTTGTAAAATAACCAAAAAGAAATTTGTTTAAATAAAATATAATTAGTACTAAAAATAATGGGAATGTGATCATCATAAATAGAGTGACCTAATTTCAATACCAGATATTTTTCATATAATTTAGAAGTCATTTTTCAAACTCATAGAGGAAGTGTTTAAGTATTATAAAAATAAAATTTGGGGCGCCTGGGTGGCTCAGTGGGTTAAGCCTCTGCCTTTGGCTCAGGTCATGGTCTCAGGGTCCTGGGATCGAGCACAACTTCGGGCTCTCTGCTCAGTGGGGAGCCTGCTTCCTCCCCTCTCTCTGCCTGCCTTTCTGCCTACTTGTGATCTCTCTCTGTGTGTCAAATGAATAAATAAAATATTTAAAAAAAATAAAAATTAAAATTCCCCTCCAGTGTCTCATCTAATATAATGCCATTGGAAAATGACATGGAACATATAACCTATTCATCTGAAACATGTTTACTGTCTTTTCCCCTTATCACTATCACTTTAATCCTTTAAAATGTACATATTTTAAAATAATTTCGTTTACTGGTTTAATAAAGTCCATGTAGCTTTTATATGCTGTTTTAAGCACAACTTTTGAAAAAAATATATGTTTAGAATAAATGTTCCTTTCAGCATAGTTTATCTTGAAATTTCGAACATATTTTTTAATAGATGTCTGTGAACTTTTGTAATAAAGGCAACATCCAGGCCCACTCAGAGTTCATCTCAATTCACTGACTATGGGTCACATATTCTCTTTTACTCCGAGCTCCTGGACTGTTGCCCAGTTTGTACGGCATGCACTGATGTTTCTGCTTGATGTTTATATTCTCCCTTTAATGTTTAACCTAATTTCCAAGCACTCATTCCTATACCTATGTAGGTAAGTGTTCAGTCAACAATTCGGGCAGTTAGTACTCCCACACTTTAAGCCTATACGACTTACGGGCTCTGCTGGTTGGTCCGAAGTAGGCTGGGAAGCACATGTAAAGGTCAGCCCCTTAGCAAGTCTTCAAGGCTTTTACTTTCCACCAAGTCCTTTTGGATGTCTCCTGGGCATGTGTGCAGTTTCTCAGTAACTAGGTTTGTGTGGAGAACATATGGTTCTTTCATTTCAGGGTCTCCTTGTTAAATTTTTGGCTTGTCTGCCCTTACTACAACCAAAACCACAACTTCAGTCTATAAAAGGTTTGGGTTTACCCACTTGTTTTTCACCAAGTTCACCACTATTAGAGGACAAAGCTCTGGGGTTTTGCCTGGATGCTAATCCATTTTGCTCACTCTGGGGGCAGGGCTGATTATTTAGGGGACCAGCCACATCCTTGTAAAACCATAATTTACATCAGTTATGGAGGAACAGGAGAGGACTTTGGCGAGAAGCCAGACTAGTGCGATTCTTTCATGAGGATCTATTATTATTTCAGGAATAAATATTTTTGAATTTGCTGTCTGCCTTTGGTCTATTTCTAGAACCTTAAAACAATAGGTTTGGTCAATATTTTTGTTTTTTACAGCTCCTTGTACAGAAAGGATTTCACCAACCTCTTCATATCACCATGGTTGAAGTTCCTTCAATATGACTATTGAATATGACTATTGCATTTGCAGGAGACATGTTTCCCTACTCCTCAGTGTCCTTTACCTCACATCATAGAGCCAGAAGACCATGAAGACAATGCAACATGACCCAGAACTTGACAGCAAATTAGGTGGTTGGTCTGTGTGAATCTTTGACCTGAGATGATGATTCCTGAGACACCTAGGTTGAGACTCATCTGTAAGTGCACAGGTGCAAAGTGCAATCTTCTTTAATGACATTGTAACTACTGGAAGGAAGGAAGGAAGGAAGGAAGGAAGGAAGGAAGGAAGGATGGAAAAAAAGGAGGAAGGAGAGAAAAAGTAAAGACTTTTCCAATGGTTTTTATATTTCTTCCAAAGTTTTATTTACTTATTGTTTCTGTTTTTGTAGAAGAACAATACTGTCATTGACTTTAACTTATAATCTGCTCAATTCAAGCTTTGTAAATGAATAATTTGAATGTATGCAAGGGCAAAATCTAGACTCTGGAGTCTGAATATATTTTTGCTAGTGAGGGATTCTACACAGAATTTACATTGGTTTTTATAAGGAAGATCAGAAAAATCACTTTCTAACTGATAGTGGCACAATCCATTTTCTGTAACAAACCAATTTTAAGAATATACACTTACAAATCTAACAACCTGTTATCATTACTTGTACAATTTTTGTTTCTCAATTAATATTACCACATATATATATATAGATAATTTCATCTTGATAATTACCTAGTTTTGAAATTTTAGTGTTTCTGAGTTTATTAAAATACAATTTTCCTCTAATTTGTTCTATTTTATTTTATTGAGACAGCTAATTTTAACATAATGGTTACATTCCACAAAGCTTAGGGTTATGTAAAATAATGAACTAATATTTTTTATAACTAAGGTCTAAGTAATCAATACTGAATTTTCTGATTTCCATATCTTCATTTGATGCTATGTATGTTACCACTTTTCTAGTATTTGTTATATTTCCTCAGCTATATGGTACAAACTAATTCAGTATATAACTGCATTATTATCACATACAAATGGGCAATTATTTTAAATATTATATTACCTTAATAATATTTAGTTTGGCCAGTAATATAACACTGCAAGGACCCTAAGTTCTAATTTTCAGTCTGGCGTGATCTTGATATCTATTTTAAGAGTGATTGACTAAGTAATGGATCATTTTATTTATCTGAAAGAGCATTCTTTGCTAATGAGGATATAATACCCTTTGTTTAAATACTAAATTTGAGAGTCAAGTGATTTTGTAAAACCTTCGTTCTTTTTTTTTTAATATTTTATTTATTTATTTGACAGACAGAGATCTCAAGTAGGCAGAGAGGCTGGTAGAGAGAGAGGAGGAAGCAAGCTCCCCACTGAGCAGAGAACCTGATATGGGGCTCGATCCCAGGACCCTGGGGCCATGCCTGAGCTGAAGGCAGAGGCTCTAACCCACTACCACACAGGCACCCCATAAAACCGTAGTTCTAATCGTGATTATCTCAGTAGCTATTTTATCCAAACAGGGTAGGTGCAGATCATTGATTTGTTTATCTAACAATTAGGACACATTCAAGTGAATTTGTCCCTTATTTTTCCTCTTAGCTATCATGTTACCCCATGTACCCTATATACCAACTACATGGGGACACCTTTTTGAAAATATGGAAATTAGGAGTGCAGTTCTGTCATTTGCCTGTGCACAATGGGCCTTCTTCTATACATGTTATTATATCAATAACTCGCAGTGTGCAGAATACCATCATTCATATTCACTTTGACTTGTTCTATAGTAGCCAATCCTCCGTATTCCGGAACAGCAACACCTTTCTAATGTAAAATGAAAACCCTTTATCAGATCATACTGGAGTATACTAGAGAGCCACAGTAGCAACTCATACTCAACAACCATAGTAGTGAGCCATGTCAGATTTTTTTTTAATGTGAAATAATTACTTTTGAGGCTATGTCTGTTTTCTAGTTCTCTTTACTGACAGAGATAAGGTTATGTTTCTTTACATTTTATATTATATCTTAAAAGAAGAAGACATTTATTGTTAAGTGTAAGTGATTAAATTCTTTTCTGATGAAGAAGAGGTAATGAGAATAGAAGTAACAATACATAGTGGGACATGATGGGCCATGGGAGATGCTGACAGATTTCCAAAGACTAACTCAATTACTGAATATTTTAGCCTTTTACGCTTTCAATTTGCTTACCTGAAGATACTTTTTTTTTCTTTTTTTGTGAGATTTTCTTTAATTAGTATTGAAAAATCCAAGATTTTTTTCATTTTGAATATTTCCAAAGTACTTTGAATAGAGCAGACTTTTGTACATTAAATGTGATCAAAGGAAAACCTCATTTAGCTAACTCAGTTGGATGGTTAGCAGAGAGAGAGAGAGAACAAGGTCTTTGACAGATATCACCATCCCATGTATTAAGGAGAGGGAAGGAGGAAATAAAGAGCTCAAATCAGCAAAATTCTCAATCAGTTGAAAAAATAAATAAAACTTGGTTGTTTGACTTAGCAGACTGAAAAAGAGAGATGAAACAATTTGCTGAAATTGAGATTGAGCAAGAGGACATCAGTGTTGACTTGACAACTTTAAATAATAATAGGGATATATTATTTAAAATCTTTATGACAATAAATTTGGAACTTTAGATTGTAAATGAACAACTTCCTTGAAAGTCACATATTGCCAAAATGGGCTTAAAAATAAAAAAGGAAAGACCAATAAGCATGTCTTATTTATTTTATGATTTTATTTATTTACTTGACAGAGAGAGACAGCAAGAGAAGGAACTTGAGCAATGGGGAATGGGAGAGTGAGAAGCAGGCTTCCTGCTGAGCAGGGAGCCCTATGTGGGGTTGATCCCAGAACCATGGGATCATGACTTGAACCAAAGGTAGATGCTTAACGCCTGAGCCACCCAGGCATCCTAAACATATCTAATTTAAAATGAACTTGTAATAATAAACCTTGAAATGAAGAAAACACTGGATCCAGAAAATTTTAATTGTGAACTACATGAAGTCTTATAAAAAACAAACAAACAAACAAAAAACTTCCAATCCTATGCAAACAGCATCAGCATACAGAAAATCAGACAATGTCTTCTTAGTTATATAATGATACCAAAATCCAAACTCAAAAAGAAAATTCAAAAACTAAAACTAAAACACTGATCGCAGATCTAAAACAATAAGAGAAAAAATCTATAGAGTTGTATCCTTTTGGAATATAGACTCAAAAATGCTGAGCACCTCATTAGCAACCAATCACATCAAACATAAAAAAGAAAATATGATCAAGTGGGGTTTGGTAATAATGTGAATTTGTTAACACTTAAAAATCAATTGATACAGTTTTCAATCTTAATAAAATTTAAAATGAAGAAAACATATCCCCTCAACAGTGCAAAAAAAAACATTTAACAAACTTCAGCACCATAAATATTTGAAATTCTCAGAAATCCAGGAAGAGAAGGAACTTTTCTCAACCACATAAAAACCATATATTAAAAATAAAAGAATAACATCATACTTCATGACTGTAGAATGAGTTCCTCCAAAGGAAGGAAAAACAAAAAAGGAGACCTATCTGCTTTTATCGCTCCTAGTCAGCATTGCACTGTCAGTCTTAGCTGGTATAATAAGGCTAGTATAATAAGAGAAAAAATATAAAGAAAACAGGCAATGGGTAGAATAAAATTCTCTTAATTTTTAAATAACATATTTGCATATATAAAAATTGCTAAGACTTCTAACAGAAAAACAATAAAAAAGCTTCTAAAATCTTTAGAGTAGTTAATTTTACATAATATAGGCCAGTATTTTTTTTTTTTAAGATTTTTTTTTTTATTTGACACAGAGAGAGAGAGATCACAAGTAGGCAGGGCAGCAGGCAGAGAGAGAGGAAGGGAAGCAGACTCCCTGCCAAGTAGAAAGCCCGATGTGGGGCTCCATCCTAGAACCCCAGGATCATGACCCGAGCCGAAGGCAGAGGCTTTAACCCACTGAGCCACTCAGGTGCCCCAGGCCAGTATTTTTTAAAAAGAAGTTATATTTAAAAATAATCAAGAACAATTTGTAATTTGAAGTTGGAAAATACCATCCTCAGTTGCTTCATAAGGCAAATCACGTCTGGACATCAATTTAATAAAACACTTGCAAGAGTAAAATGCCAACAACTACAAAATATTACTGAAAAACAAAGAACACAGAAATAAATGGAGAGATATACCATGTTCTTGTGTTGGATTTTTAAGCTATCAATTATCCCCAAATTGATTATTATATTTAATACAAACCAAAAGATAATCCAGCAAACTCCTTTTTGAAGGAACTGACAATTTGTTTGAATCCTGGAGAGCTAACTAGTACATTTTCAATCAATTTATAATAGCAACTATAAATCAGTTTGAAGGCATTTTTTTTTGAAAGTACAGAAAAAGTTAATGGGGATCCTGGGAACTTGAAGGTTTAAATGTGATGCACATATGAAGAGCAGCTCCGAACAACAAGAATGAGAATTGCATGAAGCCAGAATGTTAGGTTTGAAGAGAGGCAAAATTGTAAAACGCCAAGAATGTGCATTAGTACAGTTTTATAGAGGGAAATTCTAGATAGGTCAAATTACTTCAAGTGTACATACTCTGTAATATTAATTATCCTAGAGCTTAATATAAAGGTATATCCAAATTTGCATAATAGCAAATTGCATAATAGCAAATTATATTTGCATAATAAGAGTATTTAAAATAGTGAAAAATTTGAACAACTTAATATGTAATATGGAGAGCATTCAGTAATAATAGAATGCTGAATTATTTGAAAATTTAAAATGGGATATATACAAATATTTGTGTCTCAGGAATATTTCTTATATATTATTATAGAAGCTGCCTATGGGAAGGCATATATATTATACATGAAAATATATTCATGAATAAGAAATAGTTTATAATCTATAGAGCAAAGCACTGGTTACAAAATTTTTTAGTGATTTCAAAGAAGGTTGTTAGTTGACAATTTTTTGTTTTCCTTTTGAGTAATCTGTACTTTATGAAGTTTCTACAAATACTATGCTACCTTTTTTTTTTAAAGATTTTATTTATTTATTTGTCAGAGAGAGAGGGCAAGCACAGGCAGACAGAGTGGCAGGCAGAGGCAGAGGGAGAAGCAGGCTCCCTGCAGAGCAAGGAGCCCGATGTGGGACTCGATCCCAGGATGCTGGGATCATGACCTGAGCTGAAGGCAGCTGCTTAACCAACTGAGCCATCTAGGCATCCCACTATGCTACCTTTAATAGCAAAAATAAATATAAGATAGTAGATCAATGAAGCTCAGCTTGGGCTTTTCCAAGAAACTTAATTATTATGCTTCTTCAACTTTGAAAGATTAACATAGTGAAAATTAATAAAGAAACAATTCAGAAGATATAATGTTCTATGTTGTTAAAAATGTAAAAAATGTGTTCTTTAAAAGTTATTAAAATATTGGTTGTAATTCATGTTTACCATAAACATTTTCAAAATTTAAAAAATTATAATTATTTTATTTTTTAAAAAATGAACTTTTCTTGTTCCAGGACCCATTGCTTTGCTACTTCTAAAATCTGTTTGTTTGTTTGTTTGTTTGTTTGTTTGTTGTAAAATCTTTATTTTATTTTATTTATTTATTTGAGAGAGAGAGAGGGAGATAGAGAATCAGCTGGGTGAAGGGCAGAGGGAGAAGCAAACTCCCCACTGAGCAGGGAGCCCAACATGGGGCTCAATCCCAGGACTCCTGGATCATGACTTAAGCTGAAAGCAGATGCCTAATTGACTGAGCCACCCAGGGGTCCCGGTGAAATCTTATAGATAATTGAATCTCATATTTTTCTGAAGGAAAAACGTGAGTGTTTCAAATCTTATACATGAGCCATCTTTATCAAGTATTTAATATTTCACAATGTGCATTTTGATTACTAACCTTAGTTCTTAGTTTTCTTCCATCATCTCTCTTATTTTTTTTGTTTGCTCACTTTTTCTTATTTAAGCATATTTTAACTGGCTATATTTAATGAATTTTAATATTAACCCTTTAAAATATAGAATAATCAACAACAGGACTTTGTATCAAGTACACAGATTATATTAAATCATTAGTTAATATTACACAATATATCTCTCAGATAACTTTTTTAAAAGCAATAATATAAAGGTGCCTGGGTGGCTTAGTTGGGTAAGCATCTGACTCTTGATCTCAGCTCAGGTCTTGATCTCAGGGCCATGAGTTCATCACCCTGTGTCTGGTTCTCCGCTGGGCATGGAGCCTACTTAAAAAAAAAAAAAAAGGCGATAATATAGTATGTAGAGTTGAAGCACCTTTGCTCTCTCTCTTTCTTCTGTTCTCAATACCACTTTCTGAATGTTTTTACACATCTTTGCCATCTATTATTTTATGATCTTGGCATCACAATTACTTTTATAAATATGCTTTTGTAAACATTGTGTGTATATGTATATGTTTCAAATTACATACACATCATGTATGTTTTTCTGTGAACTTATTACATCTGAGCAAAGTATTTTTGAGATGTAACCATGTCTATAAAAGATTAATACAGTTAATTCATTTTAACTGTCACATAATAGTCAATGATATCATTGAGCCCTCACACATATAAATAAAACAAAACTAAACATTTATTATTGTCAATTTCATATTGCTTGGGGTTCCTGAGTAGGAAACCAACATATTTATTGTCCTTTATATTCTCACATCAACTTGCTCATTATAATGTAAAATTAGGGTGCCTGGGTGGCTCAGTCGTCAAGTATCTGCCTTCAGCTCAGGTCATGAACCCAGGGTCCTGGGGTCAAGGCCCACATCAGGCTCCCTGCCTGGCAGGGAGACTGATTCTCCCTCTCCCTCTACCTCCTATTCTGACTGCTTGTGCGCTCTCTCTCTGTCAGATAAATTAATAAATCTTTAAAAAAAATATGAGGCGCCACGTGTTATGCCAATGCTCTTCATATTTAAATGTGCATATTCTACAAATGATGAAACCACAGAGCCCTCTGACAGCCCTACCTTGCAATTATCACAGTCACTCGAGCAGCATAATGGAGATTCTCATGCTTATCAATATGGTCTTCTTCTAAAATGCTTTTGTTTGCTTCCTTGATTTAGCTGCTTTTTGTTTGTTGGTTTGTTTCCTCCAGAAGAATTTTACAGAAATGTAAGATATCAAGCCGTGTTAGATGTCCTACTTCTATTATTTTTCTCAAGCAGGCATATTTTAAAAATACATTTTTAATAGGAAATCTATGTTAAAGAAAAAAAAAGTTTAATGCGGCATTATTTTCCCTCATGTCAGGCAGAGTGTTAGAAAAGATTTTCTTGCAAAAACTATGGTACAATTTTATGAACAATTGTTTGAAATTATAATAATTACCATGGGCTTGTAAATACTGTTATGTTTTAATCATCTGATCTGAGAGTTTGTGTTTTTATCAAAATTCAATGTCATAATTAATCTTTAGGTATTCTTTCTTGTCTCAATTTATGAACCTGAGCTGTCTCAGCATCTCCTCTGAGTAGAGAGGATATATAGTTCCTGAACACTTGGCACCTGATTTACAGTGTTATAAAAATTGTGCATTTGTTTGAACCAACACTTTTTGGAATTTGTTTGAATCTCTTTGAAGAATCACATTTTCTGGGCGCCTGGGTGGCTCAGTGGGTTAAAGCCGCTGCCTTCGGCTCAGGTCATGATCCCAGGGTCGTGGGATCGAGCCCCGCATCGGGCTCTCTGCTCTACGGACAGCCTGCTTCCTCCTCTCTCTCTCTGCCTACTTGTGATCTCTGTCTGTCAAATAAATAAATAAAATCTAAAAAAAAAAAGAAAAGAAAAAGAATCACATTTTCTATTCTCAAAAGATCTAGAGTTTTTGGAGTAGCATATGTTAAGTCAAAACTACTTTTCTAAAACTCCAGTGGGAACTCATATTGAAACTGCCATTAAAAACAAAACAAAACAAAAACAAAAACAACAACAAAAAACCAACTAGAATTACAAATTCCCCACTAGCTCTTCTCTAAATCTCCATGAAACATTTGTTTCTTGATTAATCATACTTGTATCTCAGTTAATTTTCATTATTTTTATTGTTACTAGAAATCCATAAGTCAATTGAAAAAGTATATTAAATAGGTCAGAAAAACTCACTTTAGGTGACGAAGTACTGCCAGTGATAAGCTGACATTCCTACTCCTAATACTTTTATTATAATTTCCATATACTTACATTGTCATTGATTTTTTAAAATATGATGTAAATTATAAATTAGAAACAATTCATAAAAAGAAAATTCTTAAAATGTCCAGAATTTAACTTTAACTGGAATATTGGGGCCTGTTTCTACAAAAAGGGGCAACATGGAAGATGTGGAAATAGGCTATGATTGCACTTTCCAGGCAAGAACAGAAGACATCCTATGAGAAGAATTCAAGGGGTTCACTTGAAGAAACAGGTGTTCTCATGCAAATCATCATGGTTCCTAGAATTGGTTAGTTGGTATGAGACTGAACAAATTTCCCCAGCTATCTTGGATTAAGTATTATTGGAGGAAGCAGGTATGGATTTCAAAAAATGGAGGTAAATAACTAATTTGAGAGACATAAAAACATCACCATAGGCATGAACAGGAGCACAGACTCCTGTGGGATGCACACAGAAAGAGACATTGAAAAAATAATCTGAAGTCTCCATCTCTAGCTCAGAGACCAGGCAAGAGTTGGAGGTAAAGTTATGCAATCTTAAAATTTTAGTAAATATTAAAGACACAGATTGGGAGTAGGCAGAATGAGAAATTGGCCCCAAATGAAATTTCTAGTAACAGAAATACTTGTAGGGTAGGCAGAGGACAAGGACTGATAAGAACATAGAAAAAGAATAATTATAGAAAAAAATTATAGAGAAGAGTAAGGAAAATACAGGAACAAATGGTGTCACCCAAGTTAAAAGACATAGGGAAAAGTAGTGGAAACAAGGCGTATAAAGTAAGAAAGTGTTCTTTGCATATAGAACTGACTAGGTCACGGGTGACCTAAGCAAGAATAGTCAATGGGTTAAAAAAGTGACAATTTCAATGAACCTAGGAAAGAAAATAAGTTCAGTGCTTGCAGAGAGCAAGGGTTTTCTTTTTGCTTGTTTTTTAAATGTTTTTATTTTGAGAGAAATGAGAAGCACAAAACCAGTCATCAAATTATTATTATTTTTTATTTACTAAGAATGAGATTTATCAATGTTTGAAGGACACAGGCTCAGAATAAAGGGAGAAGTACATGTTAGGGGAATGGGAGAGATTATGGATTATTTATAGATTAGCGGCATATTCTCTGAGACATTGGGGAGACATGATGGTTGAGAGGGCTGACTGAGAGTTAGATGCCCAAGGTTAAATCCTGGTTCACCTCTCCCTAGCTGTGTGATTGAGGTAAATTACCAAACATAGGTCTTGATTTACCAACTTTTTTTTCAGTCTGCTAATTTTTATATTGGAGCCAAAGATAGCACCTACTTTCTACAATTGCTGTGAATGTGAAACTGATTATTAACATAAGCTGCTGGAACCAAGGCCTGATAAAGAGGAAACGTTCAATAAATGTAGATTTCAGTGGATATGAAAAGTTGGAATGCCTGGTCTGAAAAACTGTAGAGCAAGTTGACCTCAAATAAGTTGAAGGATGTTAGTTTGACTATAGGAGCTTCATTAGCAGCTCACAAAATTGATATGTTTTCATACTATTAATGATAAAAATATTATTAATAGTAAATATTTATAGGGGGCTTCCTGTGTGCTAATCACTGATTAAAGGGTTTTACATACTACTAACTGATTTAAAATCAACAGTAACAACAACAAAATAACATCAAATACAATCCGCCACAAGAGTTTAAAGCTGGTAATAGTAATCTTTTATGCAGAGGAAGAAATACATGTGCAGAGTAGATACATAACCTTCCTGTGCTCACCCAGAAAGCAGGTATCTTAGCCAGGATTCAGGCTTGGGTTGCAGAAATCCAATCTGTGCCCTTAAACACATTATTATATATTATATTGTATTATTATATATTATATTATATATGTCACATATATAATATATTGTGTATATATTATATATTATGATTCATCCAGAGATTTCAAGACATGTCCCTCATTATTCACATGCTTAAATTCACTTTGGGAAGTACTGACAAATATTAATAAGACCCAAGGAACAAAACCTCAGTGCAAGAGACCCTGTGCCTTAAGGCATAAAGAGGTGAGGAGAAGCATACAGGGAAATCAGGTTGGAAACCATCACAACAGTTAAGGAAAGTATGAGAAGGGTAGGGCTGGTAGAAACAAAGTTATAATAATAACAAATAATGAAAAGATAACAGGAATCTTTTTAGTGGAATTCAAGATTCAATTTTACTTATTTCAGAGTCAGTCGTGGAGAGTTTCATATTTTCACATTTTTCCCTCCGTATATAAAATATTATTTCAGTTATCTTATTTTGAAAAATTAGTGCCCTTTTTTTTAAGTTTTTTGTTTGTTTGTTTGTTTGTTTTTTATTCATTTGACAGAGAGAGAGAGAGATCACAAGGAGGCAGAGAGGGAGAAGCAGGCTTCCCGCTGAGTGGAGAGCCTGATGCAGGGCTAGATCCCAGAACCCTGAGGTCATGACCTGAGTCAAAAGCAGAGATTTAACCCACTGAGCCACCCAGGCACCCCAAATTAGTTCCACTTTTAAGTTCCTAATTATCATGAGCTAATTTAGTCCCTAAAAAAATATATGACTTCTGTAAGAAATAAGATGCTTCCTCATGAGGTAGAAATCCACATTTTATGGTACATTCCTTTGATTAAAACTATTGTGTACTAGCCATTTGCTCTAAGACATGCAGCATATAGGATGTTTTAATTTGAATTAAATGACTATCTCTTTCTCCCCATGAAATGTTGTAAAACTCAATTCTTTAGATAAAGTGGTCATTAAATAAGCATTTAATGAACACTGACTCTTTGTTAAGTACTAGACTTTATATTTATCAGAAGAGATCTCCTCAGACCAAAAGATATTTTGCAAATAACAGTATTATTTTCCATAATCTGACTACTGTGAAACTTTATAGCAGCGATTTTGATCCAAGAGATAAGAATATGTAGAAAACTTTTCTTTTCCTGAAATACATATTTCAACTTCTCCACTCAGACGCATTGAATATAATGATTTAGGAATGTTTGTAATGTCAAAATATTTTCAGGTAAGCCATATACCCCCTCTCTGCATTAAGAGCCACTGTCAAGTAACATGTAACATACGAAATTCAACGGGCTTATTTGTAACCCAGATATCTTGGCTAACCTCCAGCCTGATTCAGTTATACCACTGCAAGAAGTGGTATTACTTCTTTAGAAGAGTAAAGGAACGAAATTGTCTTAGTCTGCTCAGACGGCTCTCCCGAAATACCACACACTGTCAACACTAAATGTTGATTTTTCCTACTTCTGGAGATTCGGAAGTCCAAAGTAGTGCACATTCCGTACCTGGCAAGAGCCTGCTTCCTGGTTTGCAGATGGCCATCTTTTCCTTCTATCCTCCCACGGCAAAGAGCAGAGAGTTAGAGCAAGATCCCCTGTCTCATAATGGCACAAATCCTATTCAGGACCCCAATTTCATGACTTAATTACCTCCCAAAGGCCTAACCTACAAATAATATCACATTAAGAGTTGGGATTTTAAAATATGCATTTTGCAGGAACAAGAGCATTTAGTTATTAACAAAAATCATTCTTAATTCTGGGAATGTTTTTTCAATAGCTAAAGATAGTACTCCCCATCCCTACCTCTATTAAAGAAAATGTTTTTATATTATTTTCTTTAGCCACATTTTTAAAACAAACCCACAAAAACCACTTGACTGTGTTAGATTTTATGGAGTTTCTTTGTAACTTCTGGTGCTTCAAGCTGATCTTGCTACAGTGTTACCTGAGTAGGGTTGACAGCTAGGAATGGTTCCCTACTTTAATATGGACACTGCAGTTGTATTAGTTCCCTCTAAGTCAAATTGCCTTTCTGACAGCCCTGTCATGCCATTGACTTATATTCCACTTGTAGTCAACTTAAATTCCAGGTCTTTTTCACTTAAACTATTGGAAATTCACAACTCACCTGTCCTGTACTTCTGCATTTGGTTTTGAATTTAAGTACAGCAATAAATTAGGAAATGAATTATTCAGTATTGCCAGTGGCTAATATTGCTGTTCTTGTTTTCTACTCTAAAGGCATCCAGTGATACCTGTTGGTGAATTCTCAGTACATTTCCTTAATATTTTTTTCTATTGCCACAATCATAAAAAGTATGTAGGGAGCATGCTGAGCCACCAAATACTTAACTTCAGCTTTTGCTTTAGCAGGGACTGGAAATATGGACCCTGACCTTGTAAAGTGTTCCATTATCTGGTGACTCTTCCTTTTTCTTTAAGAAATTCATGTGACATAGATTGAGGCTTACAGTAGGTTCTGTATCTCTCACTGCCTTTCATTTGAGGGAAACTCAACACTATGAATTCTGAAACCGCTCTTCTTCCAACTTATACATGATTTTTTACTTTCCATTTTTATTACAGAGCTTTCTTTATTCCTAAAGTAATCCTTATTAGGAGTTGGGTTATCAAAATAAATATTTTCATCTTGTTATAAAAATGTTTCAGTGCTAGATGTCATACCTATATAACACAATAGCCTATATTAATTGAAAAGGAATATAAATATATATATGTACATATATGTATATGTATGTACATATAGATTTATATGTACATACATAGATACATATGTGTATCTATATGTACATATATAGATTTATATGTACATACATATACATATATGTACTTATAGATTTATATGTACATATAAATCTATAAGTACATGTATGTGTATGTATTGTATATGTCAATTATTATATATCTCACAGGTACTGTAAAACTTAAAAAAGATATTTCAGGAATGTCTGAATATGTGACAGTGATATCATTAGATTTCTGCTGTAACTTATTAGTTAAAGCCCTTTGAATGAAATTAAAAACAAACAAACACAAAAAAAAGGCCAGTGGATAAATGTTATGATTCCTGTTCTAGCTCATTAACGAGACAGGGAAAAATATTAAAAGCTTAATTTCTCCCAAAGAATTATTTGTTATAATGTTAAATGGGTAAGGTATTTAGTGACATAGCTAGGAATTTTTTTCATTGAGATTTTCATTTCAATTTAATGTCTTTACTACTTTGTCTCTCTTTCTGTATGTATATACTTTATGTCTATAATTATATCTATGTTTACATCTCTGAAGAGTAGGATAAATTTTCAGCTGATTATGAAAGAATATATGTATCACAGTTGCTAAATGAGCATTTGACTTAAATTTAATTGACAAAAGAGAAGGGAAAATCTGCAGTTTCAATGATTCAGTGAGATGTACAAATGGGCTACATAATCTTGGGGCTCATTAATCAGCCAGGATGAAATTGTGACTTATAAATCTTCTGGAAATAAAGCTTCTTTATAGTGAAATCATGTCTCTTATTTTGTTTGTGTTATTTTGAATTATGTCTCTACTAATTGTGTAGGTTTCCTGATAGTTTAGAAAAAGGAGCAAAGAATCAGAAGAAGGAATACATAACACTCCTGAAATTGATATTTTTGTCATTGTTTTTGCTACCTTCTTAGTCAAAAGCAAGTTTTTAAGTATATGTGTGCATTTGTAGCCCTATGGTAACTGCAATTAAAATACAAAAACAAAATCAAAGCAAAAATTTCACTGGACAAATTATAATAGTCAAGATAGACTTTTTTTGAGGCTACTAAAGTAAGAGGGAGAGGTCATAACTCTGTTTGAGCTCAACTCCACTAAAAAGGCTGGAGAGTTTTTAAGAGCAGGAGTTAGGGGATTTTAGGCCATCTGTGTTCCCTAATTGGCTTTACCAAAATGAAAAGTGAGCTTTCTCACACCTTCATGTCAGAAGACAGTTTTATAATTTGGAGTTAGCCTGCCAAAGTTAGGCTTCTTGAGAAAGACATTCCTATTTCGTAAACTAGCAAGAAGCTTTGAAAAAGATTTACATTTAAAGGAGCAGAGAAAGGATTTACAACTATAGGTTTTCTAAAGCAAAGACTCTAAAAAAAGGGGCCTAGAGTCAGGAAGAATCCTGTCTAAAGTTTAGTCAGGTTGCAGGGAACATTAAGCCAGTCTTGGTCAAGGAAGGTTCAAAAATCTCTTTAGCCCCATGAAGTTTTATCTAATCAATCCAACCCACAATTCTTTCCCACTTCTATTAATTCTTTGAACTAAATCACACACTGACATTCCACATGCTAAATCAGCCTACAAGATTTTTGATTGGGATAATTGTTTAAAATATTTTCATTTGGATTCTGGTCAGCAGGAATGGAGTCTCAATTTCACCATCATACCCACCACTACTTAATGTTTTATAGTCCTCTGATTTTCTAATTTCAATCATCTTATAGGTCCCTAAAGGCATTTGAATTTAAACCTACTGCAATTCAACTTTGGCTTTCATACATTTAGCATTGTTAGTTACTATATTGGACAGGGTTCTCCAGAGAAACAGAACCAATGGTATGTATATACATAGAGAGAGAGATTTATTTTAAGGAATTTGCTCACACAGTTGTGGGGGCTCGCAAGACCAAAATTTGCAGAGCTGGCTGGCAGGCTGGAAATTCAGAGAGAAGCTGATGTTATGGTCTTGAGTCCAAAGGCAGTATAGAGGAGAATTTTTCTGTTTCTGAAGACCTGACTTTTCTCTTAAAACCGTCAACAGATTGGATAAAACCATCCCCATTACGGAGCATACTCTATTTTACTTGGGGATCATTAATAAAGGCAATTACCTAATACTATCCTCAACATATGGTATACACATAAAATTATACCTAGATTCTTGGACATCTAAGAATGGGGCTTATTAAAATAATAATTTTCAATACAATTATTTGAAAAGGGGCCCAGTAATTCAAATTAAGATAAGATTTCAGTTGACTTTCAAAAGCAAAGTGTGTAAAATATTACTAGCCTCCTCTTTAAGTCATATTTTACTGTTTCTTGTCTGTATATTTTTTCTTTAAAATATTTTAAACATCATAATACTATATCTAATAGTGAAAATCTTGATAAATCCCAAAAGCGTGTCTCCCCAAGCCAATGTTTTCCAGTTAGTACATAGTGTTAGCAGAAGATTTGCACCAAGAAATGAGCAGCTAAGCCAAAACATATATTGTAAAGCATGCCAGAGTATACATGCTGTTCTATACTTTATTTTAGTAGCTGATTAGTATCATTCTTGTTAAAAGATGAATATCTATTTAAGCCTTTTGGTAGACACATAAGGCTTTTTATAGGATTAAATTGCATTTAAACAATATTTTTTTACTATTGGTCATTTCAGTCATTTATATGTTTCTATGCAAACATTACAGCAATTAATATTCTTATGCATATATCTGCAGGCAACATTCTTTTACATACGCATTGTACATTTACATACGCTAGTTATTTCATTACACATGCTAAGTATGGAAAAGAAAAAAAATCACAAAATAGAAGTAGAGGTCATGCTTTTCTATTTGAAGGTTTAAATTAACTTTGACATATTTACTGTCAAATGGTTTATCTTTTTTCTGTTTCTGGTATTATAATTTTTGAACAGCTACATAAAATTCCACTAATTCTTGTTTTCCAAATTAAGCAGTCTGTTAACAATTTCTGTTCATTTTATTCATAAATTCTTTTTTCAGAGTACCACCATAAAACCTCTTCATTTTCTGATTAAACAAATCTCCTTAGTTAATTCCTATACTATTACAATCCAAGCAGTTTAATATAAACCTTTTTGAAATTCTGTACATTTAAACATATCTCCCCCATCCCTGATCTTTCAGAAAGGAAAATTGAGGTGGGGGGAAGAAAAAAAGTTAGTTTGATCTTGATCATCTTGAGTTAGAATTTATAACTTATTTAAAATGGTTTTACATGTATGTAACATTGTCAATATATTTATGATTTTAAGAAATAGAAAACCCAAGTTACTAATTACATATTCTAAAAAAAGAACTTCATTATCTGTTATAATTTTACACTTTATTAAAGCTTTTTTTTGTGTGTATATCTTACTCTTTCTCATCATCAAAGAGTATCTGAAGCTCATTAACTATCTTGAAAAGACAAATTACTTTCTCTCTTTGACTACAAGTTTCTTTTCTTTTTATCTGTAAGAATTTCCCTTTCAAGATTACATTTAATCTTTTTTACCCTTTAAATGATTTACTTCTTAACTAACATGAACAACTTTATAATTAAATGTTTTGACAGAAAAAAAGCTTATCTGTTTTGCTGAATAGCATGGATATAGACTGGCCCACTGTATAAAAGGTCTTTATCACTAACAGTTTGGAAATGGGAATGCAAGGGAGATTATGAATACCAAAATAATCTCTAAGCCTGATTAATAAAAATGCTTTTAAATTTAAAATTTTATTGGGCCTGAGAATTTTATACTAATTTATTATGGGAAATCCCTAATCCTTTTAACATATGGAAAAGAGTTCTGCCATATTGCCAGTAAATGATAACATCTTTCTGTTATTTTTTGTCCTATTGACTTTCAAGGCTGAATTTGTCAGGATCTCAGTAGCAATATAAACAACTAAATATACCAGATTCCACAGAGCAGTTTCAACACATGAGGTGCTTGTCAAGTTAGAACAATCCAAATTCCAACCAGATAAAAGCCCTTGGATACAGAATAGCCACAGATAAGCAATCCAATCTCTTTTGTATTTGAAAATGGACAGAAGGGCACAGGTATAAGTCATGGCAGTGGGAAACCATACATTGCATTTAACACCATGGGGTTTTACTTTTACAAACTCACTTCTTAAAAAATATTTTATTTCTGTATTTATTTATTTGAGAGAGAGAGAAAAATAGAGATAGTGACAGAAATAGCGAGCAAGAGCAAGAGCAGGGAGGGGACGGAGAAGCAGGCTCTCCACTGAGTAGGGAGCCAGTGTGGGGATGGATCCCAGAACTCCAGGATCATGACCTGAGTGGAAGGCAGATATTTAACCACTGAGCCACCCAAACTTGTTTTTATCCTTTTTCATGTCAGTATTTATCTTACTGCTTGTTAAGAATGCTAATTAATTTAGATTTTACCAGGTGTCATACAAAAATAAGTAGTTCAGACACCATCTCAGGAATATTCAAATTAAGTTTTAAGAAGTGTCTTCTAATGTTCAAAATTATGTGCCTGCTTGGTGAGGCATTATATAATTTAAGAGATTAGCTCATTATTTTACACACACACACACACACACACACACACACACAATACTACCAGGGTATAATAAAGAAAATTTGATTGTTTTTCTTTCAGATAATGTACCCTTAATCAGCACATATATTAAAACTACTTATTTTTAATCTAATTTTTTAAAGATTTTATTTATTTATTTGACAGGTGGAGATCACAAGTAGGCAGAGAGGCAGGTGGGGGGGTGGGTAGGGGGGTGGGAAGCAGGCTCCTTGCTGAGCAGAGAGCCCGAAGAGGGGCTCAATTCCAGGTCCCTGAGATGATGACGTGAGCCGAAGGCAGAGGCTTTAACCCAATGAGCCATCCAGGAGCCCTATTTTTATCTAATGTTAATCAAACAATATTTGGACATTATATTTTAGTTCATTTTATAGAAATACTATAAAATTAATTCAAGGCAAGGTGTGATATATCAATAAATTCAGAAATCAAAATTTTGATAGCATTTGGTTTTACAATCTTCTGAAGATTTCTTAATAATTGAGATCTTACATTCTATCTTCTATCTACCATCAATCTATTACCTACCAATCTGTCTATCATGAAGTCAGTGCTTCAAAAATGAATGTTCTGGGGCACCTGGGTGGCTCAGTGGGTTAAAGCCTCTGCCTTCGGCTCAGGTGATGATCGCAGTGTCCTGGGATCGAGCCCCGCATTGGGCTCTCTGCTCAGCGGGAAGCCTGTTTCCTCCTCTCTCTCTCTTTGCCTGCCTCTCTGCCTACCTGTGATCTCTGTCTGTCAAATAAATAAAAAATGAATGTTCTAAGAATCAAGGAAAAAAACTCAGAGATGGTTGAAATAAGATTTTCCCTGATTTTGGATGTTAACCTTAAGCAGGTGTTTGGGGATTAAAATAATAAAACAAGGGGAAATAAAATGCACTTAAATGGGTCTTTAGTGAGGGATAACAAAGAAATCATGAGCAATAAATGTCTGAAATTTCCTAGCAACAGCACCCTGATGACCTCAGAATAAGTTAAGCACAGGAAACTGAAGCTGGCATTCTATTTTTTTAAGATTATTTATTTATTTATTTGACAGAGATCACAAGTAGGCAGAGAGAGAGGCAGAAATAGAGGAGGAAGCAGGCTCCCTGCTGAGCAGAGAGCTGGATGCAGGACTCAATCCCAGGACCCCAGGATCCCAGGATCATGACCTGAGCCGAAGGCAGAGGCTTTAACCCATTGAGCCACCCAGGCACCCCTGAAGCCAGCATTCTATAGTTAGAAGTGATCTCCACTTTTTCTTTCTATGCTGGGTATTTCAGGTTTTATAATTTGTATCTTCTTTTCTCTAGAAGTGAATATAGTCTACATGAAAACATTTTCTGTTCAAACTTTACATCTTTATTTAAATGAAGTAAGCCTATTAAATGAAAATAGCTAATATCCCTTCAAATTATTTTCACTTATGTGAGTGATAATTTAAGGATTTGTGCATAATCAGTGAGGTTAGTGACAACTGTCAGAATAAGTAGTCAGGTATATCATTCAGAAAATGATTTTATGCTCCATTCTGTCACACGGACAATGTTGTTCAAGTAGTACTTGTGTATGTGACAACATATTAATGCTCCAGGGGTGCTGGAGTAAAAAATATTAATTCCGCAAATGGAATAGGCTTTGTTGTTGGTGGAGGTATCCAAACTGAAAAAAAAGAAAAAAATCTGGCCCCAGGCAAACAGAATTTGATTAATCATGATCTTTATTTGAGGACACGATGACGACTTAGTGTGTCAGTAGCTCTATGTTTGTGTTTATGGATGTATGAGTACAGGTGGGTTTTGGTTATATTATGAGCAACCATGAAATCAACATAAACCTAAAAGTTGGAAACGTAATAATATCTACTTCTGTCTACTCTTTTTATGTACTTTTGATCATTTCTTATTCAGTCTTCCTGCATATAAACAGAGGCAACCCATATCTTGAATTTTGTTTTCCTTTTCTCCTTGCATTTTTTTAAAAATAGTGTTTTATATGTATATATATATATATATATATGTTTAGGTCTCTAGACCTCTTGTTTTAATTTTGTGTATGTTTGTGAATAGTCATGTATGCATGTAAGAAGTGTCTTATTGCAGAACTTGATTATTCTATTCCCTGTCATAACTAGATTGGTACTAATTTATATACACATTAATGTATGAAGCTACAGTCCATTCATAGCTATGTGTAATATTACATTACATAAATGAATCACCATGTATTTTTTGTTTCCTAATTTTTGGCTGTTAAAAACAGTGATGGAGGGGCACCTGGGTGGCTCAGTGGGTTAAAGCCGCTGCCTTCGGCTCAGGTCATGATCCCAGGGTCGTGGGATCGAGCCCCGCATTGGGCTCTCTGCTCTGCGGACAGCCTGCTTCCTCCTCTCTCTCTGCCTCCCTGCCTACTTGTGATTTCTGTCTGTCAAATAAATAAATAAAATCTTAAAAAAAAAAAAAAACAGTGATGGAATTAATTTTTTTTTCCTTTTAGTCTCAATTATTCAGTGGCTCTAGGTTTAGTCCTTGGTTAACCAGCATATAGTTAGATTTTTAAAAATCCAAGGCGATCATCTCTTTCTCTGAGCAAGCATGTTTATTGTATTCTATGTATGTATGTATGTATTGTTATGTATGTATGTGTGTATGTATGTATTCCCTCTTGCTGCAGAAAATAAAGGATTTCAACTTTCTTCAACTACAGATTTGTTCCTGGTGATCTTTGGCTAAAAAGACATGGAAATTACCATTAATTAAGCTAAAATAAGGTAGCTTACCCTCTCTAAACACCATGTTCTCTTCCTAAGCACTTATTAAATCACAACTTTTTCTTACAATCAAAGAGACCTGCTAATAGAGAGAATACAGCTTTCTAGTTTTTTATTATGACCTGCAGCAAAGTATTCTTGGTTTGGCCTCGATCATTTTAAAATATCTTTTTAACGTATTCATCCTTTTTAGTGTAATTGTTCTTTCCTGGACTGCAACACTCTTGTGGATCCAAAATTTTCTTGTTTTTTGTGGACTTCAAACCAGTTTATATCCAAATTCAAATGTCAATATTTGACCTATTTCTGAAACCATTTTTCTTTCAGTTGAAATGAATGCACTCTAGATTTCATTTCATGAAGATAAAATTTATATTTCAGAACGTGGAATTTCATGAAGGTTCAACCTTGAGGTCCAGGACAGGAACAGAATGCATCTTGTGTTTTACAGTCTAAGTCTTCAGTTGGGGTTTGTGAGATTTCAATTATCCTTTTAGAATATATATCAGCTTGTGTTTAGTCAAAGCCAACTGATTTCCTCCCTCTCCCCACATATAGTGCAAACTTTTGCCCAGGGTCTATATAATTCACTCCATTTTATAAGTGATTATAGGTTATAAACATCAAGATAACAGGCTCATGACAAAATCTTTGTATGTTTCACATGTTAATTTTAAATATACTGTTTATTCTGTTTCCAATATCAAAGGCAATACTAAATTATCTAGCAAAAAACATTTTTAAATGTGCTTAAGTAAATTAAACCATATGATATCATCTGACTGATGATAATAATAATAATAATAAGATCAATTACTGAACACTTACACTGTGGTTTTTTCACACATATGCTTTTAAATGTGCTTTTATACAATCCTCTCAGCTTCCCTGTTGTCTTCATGTTAATAGTCACTCTGTTAGTGGGAAAGACTTCAATAAATAATAGACTTCAATAAACAATATATTTAAAATCATATGTGAATAACCAATTTTTTAAAAACTCTAATTAGGGGGCACCTGGGTGGCTCAGTGGGTTAAAGCCACTGCTTTCGGCTCAGGTCATGATCCCAGGCTCGTGGGATCGAGCCCCGCATCGGATCGGGCTCTCCGCTCTGCGGAAAGCCTGCTTCCTCCTCTCTCTCTGCCTCTCTGCCTACTTGTGATTTCTGTCTATCAAATAAATAAATAAAATTAAAAAAAAAACCTCTAATTAGATCATTAGGTTTGTAGAGTTTTCTTTTCTTTTTTTTTTTTAAGATTTATTTATTTGACGAGAGAGAGAGAGAGAGAGTGCACAAGCAGGGGGAGCTGAAGGCGTAGGGAGAGGGAGAAGCAGGCTTCCCGCTGAGCAGGGAGCCTGATGTGGGGCTCAATCCCAGGACCCTGGGATCATGACCTGAGCTAAAAGCAGCTGCTACCCAAATGAACCACCCAGGCCCCCATCAATAACCATTTTTTTAAAAGATTGAGTCTAAAATAATATCAAAATTTAATTCCGGACCTTGTTTGAATCTTCTTTCATGTTCTCCTAACCTTAAGCATGATATCTGACTACTTCATTCTACAGACCAGCAGAGTGTGTGTGTGTGAGTATGTGTGTGTGTGTGTGAGAGAGAGAGAGAGAGAGAAAGGGGAGGTATTGGTAGGTTGCTTTGCCCCTTGTTCCAACTCCATCTTTTGTTCTGCTCCCTCTGTCTCCTCTGATCTCAGGGCACGGAGTGGGTAACCAGAAACATTAAAAATATTGAGCTAGAAACAAACATGTATTAGAAATTTACTCTTAATTTTAGGTCTGTTTTATCTCTTTTAACACAGTGCAGAAACATCATTGGCCCCATTAACATAAAGATCTTACAACTTTCTCAGATCTGTCGGAGAGCAATTCTTCCCAGGGTCTCTGTTGCCTTACATCACCTTCTGTTCTAGACCATCTTTTCAAGAGTGTTTGCTTAATGTCCAGCTTCTAAGAGACAGTGTCTCCTGCTAGGTCAAGGAGCAGATTTGTTTATATTGAGGATAATAAAGGTAATGTCTCCCTTCAAGTAAAGTTTAGGCAAGTTTGCCAGCAACACTTTAAAATATTGGAGTTTCTTAAACTTGGGGTTCCTCAGCCGTAACACAAAACCACCGCTGTGTTCTCCATATACTTGATACTGCTTCTACATCGCTCTCACAGGGAGGTGAAGGCAAGCGGCACTGATGTGAACATTAAGTTCTTTCTGTCATATGGCTTGCTCTGATAAATAAATCTCTTTATTGCTGACCCAGGAATCTCTTTTATTTTTCCACATCTATGAAAACCATGCAGGCCAATTTGTTGACTTGTAAGAAGAGTAAAATTTCAGCCCTTTTACAATTTTTGACAAAGTCCTTCCTTGATACATTTTTGGAGGGGAACACTCTTGGATAGGTTCTATCAGGAAAATGTAAGGCCTGTTACTTTCCCCTAGTCATTGGGCCCAAGGAAAAAGCCAGCCAGACAAAACTCTGACATTTTAGGCCCTTCCATTGCTACTTCTCTTTTTACCCAGCCATAAAGGCATTCAGATTTCTCCACCTTCAGATTCCTCTGGATAAATTTGGCACTGAGTTCTGTGACCCTGGATACCCATGGGACCATGTCAAGTTTCTTCCAAGAATATTCCTCTATGCTCTGGTCCTACCGCAGCACTGGGATAACATCCAGCTGTTGAGGAAGGTGTGGTCATTTGCTTTTGCACTGAGACCTAATATATTTAATAGATCTACTTAAAGTAACCAGTTAACTTGTTTGCTACAATTTCATGAAATTAGGAACTTGTAACAAACTATAAATATACTGATTCTGTCATTGGAAATATTTTGTCGTGGAAAATATGTCAGGTAAAGTAAACAGCCCACATGACGATGTACCTCCTTTATATTTTGGTACAAAGTTCTCATCCCATTGTGGACTAGTGGATTAGTCCACATCCCATTGTAGATTAGTGCTAATGTTGCATTTTCTTTATCCCCTCCCCCTATGTACTTGTTATATGAGATCATCCTCTTTACTTCCTGGGTAATGGAAATATATCTCAGAAGTCTTTTCTCACTAAGAATTCCTTCAGCCAATACTTCTTTTTTTTTTTTTTTTCCCCCTCCATTTTATCTCTAGGCTTTTCTTCCACCAACTTTTTGGGAGAATTGGTCACTAATAATTTTTGTCTTCTCTCTGTTAATCCTGTTGCCATGAGTCTTATCTTGCACATGCCCTTTACTACCCCCGCTGTGAGACCATGCTCAATACATTAACATATAAGAATATCTAATATGTGGCTGAGTTCAGTTTCACAGCCAGATCTGTGTGAGGACAGGCTGTGAGGTCTTCACAACTACACTGAGCTCTCCCACAAAATATAAAGGGCAGAACCAAACAATTGTGGGATGTGTTTAGAGCACTGTGTATCTGACTTCTCACAATTGGATCAATCCAATATGTAATGTCAAGAATATAAAATAGTGCTTCTCATTCTCTGGCTTTATTTCTAATTTCCATTCTGCTGGGAATTGATGTTTTTTAAAAATACAGCATAAGTTAATTATCTGAATTTTTTAAAAATATCAGGGAAAATTCAACAATGTATCATTAGAGTCAACAAATATAAACTGACTGGCAAATTACTTACATAATTTTCTCAATATTTGGCATCAACTTTTATGCTAATTCATGGAGTCATAACCAGTGTAGGAAGTAAAATGCATCTGTGGACTATAATTTGAGTGCTGCTGTGCCAAACTATTTGAAGATATCAATATTATATGCAGGGCCCCACATTATCTTATATTACGTAGAATATCCAAATGGCAAAGTTTGTGTCTAAGTCAGGTTAGCTCTTTTTTCCCTTTTATTTAGATCATACCACTACATTTTGGACCTTATTTAATATTTTATCTTCCCCAAAACAGTGCTATCTTTACAAAGGTTATTTTAATAATTATTGGTATAATATTGTTACTTTATGTGATTTGTTACTGAACTATTATTAATTCCCTTATATGTGAACTGAAGATTAATTTCTGTACCTATTGCTGCTAACTATTGCTATCTTTTCAAATATCTAATGTTAAATCCTTACTTTTCAGAAAAATAACTTCCTTTAAAAAAATTCCATTAAGCTATAATCTGGATTCCAGAGCACATTTTATGTTTTTAATAGTTAATTTACCAAGATATATTCCAATTTAAAAAGTAGAGATTTGTGGCCGCTCTTAATATTCTGTAATAAAATTTCCTTTTCCATTAGTCAAATTCTTTTGGGAATTTGCATGATCTCCAATGTTAACATAACTGGTTGGCACTAATGATTGCCAGTCATTTGATTCCGTGTGAAAGACCCTAGATTTAAGCACAGTACTATCAGAATTTTTAAAATATAACTCATCTTTATTTAATAGTATTAATGAGTATTTAAAATCATGTTGCTCTTTTCTACTATTCTTTCCACATGACCATCAAGGGTTTTTGGTTATTATTATGTTTTTGCTTCACTCTCTAGTTCTGCAGCGAAACAGCAGCAGCATTTCATTTCTGTCGCATTTCAGATAATGAGGATATATCAGTAGCAGTAAGGAAATTATTCTGGATCTGATTAAATCCTTGCAGATCCCAGCTTTCTTTTATATTTGTAGCTACTGTCTCTGCCCACTTAATTCTCCTATACCATCTAATTTCAAAATGTGATTGTCATTCTGAAGTATCTTTTAGTTTCTCATTCCTAAAGTACTATAACATTTTCAATCATAAAACTGATATGCAAAAATGATGATCTCTTTGTAATCCTAGAGGCATATGATTTAAGTAATAACTAATAGCGATAGTTAAAATTTCTTTCTCTTAGCGAGGTATATTCTAAAAGACAGAAATTTCCTGATTAATGAAATATTTTCTTTTTTGTTCATGGTTTTGTGGCATGTCCCAATAACATGTCTTAAAATCTTACTGTTCAGTCATTCTAAAAATATCTTCACCATTCACCAAATGCAGGATGCTGGCTACTTCTTAATACAAGGAAAGTGAAAATCCTATTAAATTAGGTTTTAGACTAAAAATTTATATTTAAAATTGAGAATTTGCTTATAAATTGGAATTATTTATAATTATTTGCCCAGTTATTCATTTATCACATTAAATCAATATGCACATTAAATTTTTGGATACCTCTTGTCAGTGTGAAGGAATGGTAGGGGCATATAGCTAACTTTGGAGATTATGTGATAAAACCATAGTCATGTCTGTTTATTTGTTATTTTAAATCTAAGCTTCCCGAAAGTGTTTTATTTATCCATCCAGTACCCTGTTGTATGAATCTGGGTTCAGTGTTCTGCCCTATGATATAATAATGCAATATTATAGAAAGTAGTCAGAAGTTTGTATTCTTCCTGCTAAGAATTAAAACCTGGCCATGGAAACAAGGTTTTCTCAAGAAGATGCATTAATAAGACTTTGGATCTCGAGTGAATAAAATAAAAATAATGACACTGGAAACAATGAAAGACCATCTCCCTCAGAGGTCTGGGGGTAAATAATACATGAACCGATTGGCGACAATGTCCTAGTAAGTCCTCAGAAGTCCGAGTGCCTTTCAATCTTTTGTTTATCATCTCAAGCATTTATCCCTGGTCTCCCTGATCCATGTGGGAATAATTAATTTACTCATTATGTCTTCTACTAGGATGTAAACTCAGTAAGCGAAAAGAACTAATGTTTCCTTAGTGCTTAGTCCTTAGTGCTTAGGTCATTGACTGGCACACCGTGGCCAGTCAATTAAACATTTATGGAATAAACAAATGACTTCAATTTCTGTGTAGGTTTTCTTGGGTTGAAAATAAGTCAGAGAAGTCTTTCTTCCACAGAATTTCTCATACTTAATTTAAACTTAATCTACTTATATAATCGCTTTAGACTAGATAGCTATCAGATTAGCTGATGTTTATTATAGCACCTAATTGCATCCTAAACTCTCAGTAACTGTTAATTATCAATAATAGCAAAACATTCAACCAGAATTGGCCTCTAGCCCTTTGGAAATGTTATTCACGGAGACTTCAATTCAAGGTTGACATTCTGAAGGGGATACAAGTACAAGAGGATACTGCAATAATTATTTTTATCTTTTTATGTAACACCTTTGGTTTACTTCCAGTATTATTGCTGTCAGTATGTTGAATAACATTTTGCCTCTTCAAGAATACATTCCATTTTCCTTCTGAGTCATGGACATGGATTTTAGGGAGTAATATCATTATTCTGAGTGTTATTTTTTTAGAATTGAAGTTTTCCGATCTTCTCATTATGGTGAATTTCAGTCTATTTGTATTTGTCCTGGAATTCATGGCCAACCTCTAGCAAACGAGATAAACAGAAAATGTAAGTACAAAGATAATTTAAAAAAACAAAACAAAACACAAAAACCTAGATAGGATAAACAGTCCTACTAATGTTGTTGGTTTTAAGTAAGAATAATGTCTATGTATAGTGATCCACTGTCTTTGTATCAAGCTTAATACTTAATACTAAAATAATTTTGACAATGTCATCAAACTGGTATTGCCACAGAAACTGGAAAGCATGCTTAAGATAGATAGTTGCCATAAAAGAGAATCACATTCAACATATATTAAAATCTCAAAAGATAAAGCAAAATCTTCTCTGTGACTGGCTCAATATTTTTCCTACATAAACATTACTTTGCCAAGAACTACACGGTGTAGGAGATATATAGTAATGTGAATATGAGAGCACCCTTTTTACTACCTTTGTTCATTAGGCCACTACAATTTAATGAGAACATTACTGTGAACAAGATTATTTCTTTGATTGTGTTTATATAATTCACAATGGAGGCAACACTTTATAATTTATCATAGATTATTTGAGTTTGTGGAAAGTTATATAAACCATATGTGAAATGTAAAATCATTATTTTTGCTACTTTATCTTCTAAAGTGATTTTTTTTAAAGATTTTATTTATTTATTTGACAGATAGAGATCACAAGTAGGCAGAGAGGCAGCCAGAGAGAGGAGGAAGCAGGCTCCCTGCTGAGCAGAGAGCCCGATGCAGGGCTCAATCCCAAGACCCTGGGATCATGACCTGAGTCGAAGACAGAGGCTTTAACCCACTGAGCCACCCAGGTACCCCCTAAAGTGATTTTTTTTTTAAATAAAATTTTAGTCAATTTCATTACCAAGCTCTTCTGTAAGCCCAGGAAATTTTATTTAAGTGCTTGTAACATAGAAACAGGGATATTCTAACTACTTGAGTGGTTTTGAAATTTAAAGCAAAGATGTTTTGCAAATAAGTCCTCTGTTGAGGAAAGTTGAACATATTAGCTTCGTGAATATCATTTTGATTAACCCATTGAACTAGTCATTGAGATCTTTTCATCACCAGGGAACATTTTAGTACATTATTTTTACAGTAAGCCTAATGTGCTTTTTAATAAAGTTGGATTTTGTTCAAGAGCATAGAAAGTATTTCTTCATATCTGTTTTAATCAGAGCAGTATCACTAGTACATTACAAAGGCACATTTTGGTGTTTTTTTTTAGTCATTTTCACTATCTGTATTTCCAGGGAAATTTTTCAAAACTTTGCATTCTTTTCAAGTTTATTAGGCCAATCATGTGTGCTCTCACAACCCTCACATACTTCCTGGAACCACCATACACACACATACCACCACCATCACCACACCACCAACAACATACATGCAGGGAATTTCCAACTGAGTGATCCAGGAAGCTACACACCCAACTTCCTGTATGCTAACATCCTGCAAACCATACCCATACACTCTGATACAGACTGAACATTTGTGCTCCAACCCATTCATATGTTCAAACCTAATGCTCAGTGTGGTTAGGAGGTGGGGCCTTCAGGAGGTGGTTAGGTCTTGAGGGAGGAGCCCTTGCAAAAAAGATGCTCAGAGAGCTCCCCTGTCTCTCTGCCTTATGAGGACAGAATTAGAAGACAGCTGTCTTGAATCAGGAAGCAGCCTCACCACAGACAGTATCTGCCAGCCCCTTGAGCTTGAACTTCCCAGCCCCCAGAACTGTGAGAAATATACTTCTCTTGGTTAAGCCACCCAATTATGGTAATCTGTTATAGCAGCCCAAATAGAGGAAGGCACACACTAGTCTTTTTTTTTTTTTTTTTTTAATTTTCTCCCTAAGGAATATATGATGGAAGTTAATACTTTGACTTGCAGTCCATATCTCATTTTCTCACATTTTTTAAAGGAAATTTTGGCATCATTTATTTGATCTCTCCCTCGAATCTTTACCTTCAATTTCTATAATGGCTTTTTCTCCTTAGGCATAAAATGACAGTCTCACATTTTAAAATAGTTCTCCCTTAATTCTAAATTTCTAAATTCATCTTAAGCCATTTTTCTACCTTTTTCCTTCATTTCACTGCCTTCAGAAATACTCTGTTCTCTATGCTGGATAATGTATTTGGTATTTTCCTTTATTTGGGTCCATATGTGACCTATCTGTTCAGTTCACCATGGACCAAAGTCATCCCCTTGATGTATTTTATTTTATTTTATTTTTTAAAGATTTTATTTATTTATTTGAGAAAGAGAGAGCAAGAGAGATAGAGAGCAGGAGATGGGGAAGGGTCAGACTTCAGAGAGAGAAGACTCCTTGATGAGGGTGTCCAACATGGGACTTAATCCTGGGACTCCAGGATCATGACCTGACCGAAGGCAGTTGCTTAACCAACTGAGCCACCCAGGAGCCCCTCCTGATGTATTTTTAATGTGTAACTTGAGTCTTTAAGTTCCAGGATTGATCACAGCTCATAGATTGAACCATCCAGAAACAATGTGGAATTAGATGACAATGACTGTGTGTGTGCACACAATGTGCATGTGTGTCTGCAGGGATGACAGCCATAGCTTATTAACAAGCAAACCACACAAACTAAAGTCTGTTTTCTGTCCTCCTTGGCTCTTTAAAGAAGAACCTAACCCAAGACTACTGCAATAGTACAGTTTGTCATTTCTCATGACAACTGAGTACAAAACATTTCTTTATAAATTAAACTAATACTTCATATGATGGCAGATATTGAAAGTGAGATTGTCTATGTTGAATTCATTCTATTTATTCACAGAGTGCCTATTAAATGACCAGATATCATTTCATGTACTTTGTATACTCCAGTGATTAATAAGAATAAAATAAAACAAAAAAATCCTATTCTTAAATAGCAAATACTTTAAAAGCCTACTATAGTCTATAATAAAAAGTAGATTATAAAGTACCTTAGGAGGTGACAAATGCTAACATGGAGAAAGTAGACAAAATAGAGCAGGATAAATGTGATCAATAGTGTTGGTTGTTCAGTAAGCTTTTCGTGGGTGACATCTGAGAAAACATCTGTAGAAAGTTCAGGGGATTTCATGTCAGTATCTAGGAAGGAGCATCCCAGGCAAAGGGAATATCAGGACAAATGTCCTGAGTCCTGATCAGAACTATTTTGTCTGAAGAACAGAAAGATTATTAGTCTGGATCAAGTAGAATGAGGAACAGTCATAGAGGTCGAGGCCAAAGAGACGTGAAAGCTTATAGGGCCTAATTGGGAAATTATCATCTCCCAAGCTCAACAGTCACTTGAAAAATAAAGATATATTGTCACTCTAGGTTCCCTAAAAAAAATCTGACTTCAGAAAACAAAGCAATCTCAGTTCATGATCAGATTTGTGTTTTTTGTACTTATTTGAATTTCTAGACAACACTTTTGGACCCTAAATTTAAGTCCTCTTATAGTTAAACTGAGAATAGTAACACTGCCTACATTGCTTCAAACACTGCAGGCCACATGGTTCACACACATTGAGGACACAGGTGGTTGCTCTGTGAGGCAACCACGATCTCTGGATACTGCACCCTAGTCCTCATGTGCTGACACTTTGGTGATATCCTTTGGCTCTTGGACCTGGGGTTATACAAGGTGGGCAAACTCCAGGCTCCCTCTGCTCTTCTCCCAGTGGAGAGTACACAGAAAGAGCTGATATACAAACAGAAACCCACAAAATATCACATGTATTTATAAACAGAAAAGCATCGATATTCTACAGCACATCTGGTCTGTAGTAAAATATAAATTAAAGAGCATGACCATGTGGTGTGGTCAGCTAACTTGACTCTAACCCACGCATTGGTGAAAAATAGTTAAAATGGCACACTCCACCACATCTCATATATCTTTCTTGTTTAAATAGTGGCTTTGCAATGGTGGGCTTATTACATGGAGAACAACAACAACAACAACAAAGCCAGTTCCAGATAAAAATATGTCGTGCAATTTATGAGAAATTATCTATGGTCCTGAGAATGACTCCCACATTGGGCTCCTTGCTTAGTATGGAACCTGCTTTTCCGTCTGCCTGCCATTTCCCTTGCTTGTGCTCTCTCTGGCAAATAAATAAATAAAATCTTTAAAAAAGAGAAATGTTAAGCATTCTTTACAAGCACAAAAAGGGCATAAATGGTGAGAGAAATTTCTTTTCCATTGGGATTCAATGGCAAATTAGGATAGAGAACATACATGTTTATTTAGAAACTTATTATTCAACCTAATGAAAGTATTGCGTTTAGATACTAGAGACATGACTGGATGAAAATAAGTAAATTAGAAAATATTGGGAAAATTCTGATAAAGAATGTGCTTTATGGGGTTTTTATAATAGAAGACTGCCAGATAAAAGAAGTATAAAAGAAGCAGCCTTATTGGAATTTCCCACTACTGAAGTGAGAAGAATGGCCTACTCTTGCTAAAAGACAGTTGTCTCTTGGTTGGATGGATTGATTCCATCCTAATAAAGTTAACCTGGAGGAGCCATCAATGAATCAGGCTCAAGCATGGTCCAGGAGGTCCTCATAGCTGTGTCCTTGTTGAGCCTGTGGAGACAGTGGCTCCTACCTTAATGTCCATTTGAGACATTTTCACAAGTTTTCCAAACCTCAGCAGGCCTAGAATTGCCTTGCTCTAGTTTGTAACATTTTCTCTTCACTTGAGGGGATTCTTGAGCTGACCCCATCCAGCAAATTTAGTTTTCTTGTTGCATGTAGTGATTGTGATTTCTTATCATAAGAGTACTTCACTGCCATGGGTCATGTGCTGAGTATCTTCCAAGGTCCATTATTTGCTTAATAATCACCTCTCATATCGGTGTGTTCTTTCAATTGACTCAAACGGGTGCCTCTGTTCCATGGCAGTGTGATTTTGTGTCATAGATTCTAATCAACAAACTAGGAGGTAACTGACCTATAATGTAAATGGCAAAAATAGATTAGTGGGGGCCCTGGACCCCATTCAAAAGAATGGAGATACCTTAGAGCCTGGTTATGTGGGTCCATGAGAAGGCGTGATCCTATTAAATTAAGTGAGAAAGGATGGCCCCTTGTGGGGCACATTATTACAGAAGCCCTCTTTCTTCAGTTGGATACTGTTTGGGCTCTAGAAGGTTTGAATCACTAGTGAGGACTTCACTGTTACTAAAAAACATGTATTGAATATAAGTCAATTTATAAAAAAAATCTTAATTTGAGAAATGATGCTCACTGCCTTCAACATCCAGTTAATCCTAGAAATCCTTTTAATTTGTTTTGTAAAGGATCTAGGAGAAGTTTGGATGGTCTTCAGTCTATCAGAAGAGAGGGTTTTTCTCTCCTGAGATAGCATGGGCTACATAAGTGCATTTTGGCAAAATTGTTTACCTTTTATGTCCCTTCACTGCGAAGACCAGAAGCAAGTTAAATGAAATCCTTTTTACAAACTTCTTTATTTTACAGACAAAGGGGGGAATCTTCTACATATTGTATCAAAACTGAAATACAAGAGAAATTTAGATTATTTAGTCTTGATTGATGACATGGGGTGAACCGTGTGTCAGGGGGAGACTTCAGTAAATAGAGGGACATGAACCCATGCTTGATGTTGTCTTTCTTGGATGAAAGCGAAGAGGTATTGACTATTCTGGTCTAGAGGCACACTTAAAAGTGCAGTGCAGAGATAAACTACAGTGAAGCAAGTGGCTTCAGGTGTACTTGATGACAGAGTAGTGTTTTGGTTAGGTATCCATGGGCAGTGAAGGAAAACAATTCTGTTGATTGCCCTGAGGTCTTGAACAAATCAATATTATTGTCTATCTGGTTTTCTGACTGGCAGGATGGAAGTGTTGCAAAGACTAAGGCAGGAAATATGAGAACACTTTTGAATTTATGCCTCCAAATATAGATTTATTCTTCCTTTGCTTTTGGCTTCAAAGGATACTGGGGAAGTAGTGGCTTACAGGCTCCTTCCATTAATAGGCTTTGCTCCAATTATTTTTCCAAAGTCAGTGGAATTTTTAGCCTATAGAATGCTAGGTATGGTATGAAGGTTTTTATCTGGTATATGATCCACATATAAGAGGTCAGGTACAATGTGAACATGAACAGACAAATTCTCTGGAACTTTAAGAATTAAGTAATTTTCATATGCATTTAATATTACAAGTCCCTTTGCAAAGTAAATCTGTCCCTATTAAACTTACAGTGATAGTATCACAGAGGAGGAATGAATGGTTTTCTGTCCAGGGTCTAAGGCTTACAGTTAAGACCTAGAAGACAAGGAATATCTGCAGATTATTTTAAATACCTACCAAATGTGATATGCTTATTTGGGGGGAGAAGTTGAGCAATGGTGGAAGGTTTTAATGTAAAAAGAATAGCATCTATATCTATCAGATATTGATTAGTCTGGCCATCTACATTTGTAATTAATTCACCTTAAGTATTTTGGCACAAGGCAGGATATGGGGTGTTTTTTCTTCTTCAGAGTGTCCTTATTGATAGTAACTGATGCATTTTTTCTTTCAAAATAAAAGCTATTATAGAAGACAATGGCTGTTTGTTTTCAAAAACTACAAGAAAGAAAGAAAGAAAAAAGAGATAGAGGGAAGAAGGAAGGGAAGCAGGGGGAAGGAGGGGACGGAGGAAGGAAGGAAGGAAGGAGTTGGGGATAGTTTAGATTAAGACACTAAAGAACTACAAAAATCAGATACAATTGTTTAAGCTTGACAGTCTTCTGAATCAAAACAAACAACTTAACTGACACCTACAGAAGATGTTTTAGGGGTATTTGTATACTAGATATAAAATTATATCAGGGAACTTATGTTAATTTTGTTATGATAATGATATTTTTATAATTTTTATAATGTAAGAGACTTTAAAAAAAACATGCTGAATTATTCATAGAAGAATGTCAGGAAATCTACACTTTACTTTAAAATGGTTATATAAGCAATATTCCAGAATGTGGATAAATCTTAGATCTACATGGGGGCATCATTCTACCTTTTTTCTTTGCTTTTCAGGTATTATATGTTTCATTATTTTATTACATATTTTATTACTTTGTGTATTTATTTGATAAAAAAATCTTTTTTAAAGGATTTTATTTATTTATTTATTTACTTATTTATTTATTTATTTGCAGAGAGATAGTGTGCATAAGTAGCAGGCTCCCCACTGAGCAGGGAGCCCAATGCAGGTCTCCATCCCAGGACCCTGGGATCATGACCTGAGCTGAAGGCAGCCACTTAACCAACTGAGCCAGCCAGGTGTCCTCAAAATAACTTTTGTTTGTTGTTTTATAGCTTAGCAGCTTTGCCTCATACCTCACATATATTTCTGTAATATCTTTTTAGTTTACTATTAATTTTAAAGTATTCTGTATTATATACCTGAAAGTTACATTTTATTTGTGAAATACAAACTGAAATTTTTTTTTTAAAGTAAAAGTTAAATCACTTTTAGGAGAGATAATTTTGGGGGCACTGAGTCTTGATTTTGGCTGAAGTCATGATCTCAGGTCATGAGATCAAGGCCAGTCTACTCTGCACTGGGTGCAGAGTCTGCTTGCGATACTCTCTCCCTCTCTGCCCCTCCCCCACAGTCCCTCTTGCCCACGCTCTCTCTCTCTTAAAAAAAGGGGGGGGGATGGGATGACTTTCATCTCATATATCCCTTGTCTATTTTTGTCTATTTTACATTATGCTGATGTTTAGCAAACTATTCTGACACTCAGTGACTTAAAATTGTCCTTTGGTGGTGGTTGGGTTATCTGGGCTGTGTTTTTCATGTGTCTGCCATCAGCTGTGGGAGAGTCAGTTCTGCTGATCCTGATCATGTTCTCTTACATGTTTGTAGGTCAGATTGCTGTTGGTGGTTCAACACCGCCTTTCATCCTCTCCCAGGGTAGTCTGGACTTGTTCACACTATAGCAGTAGGGCCCCAAGGCAAGTCTTCCTGTGCTCTAAGTCCACACTTCCTATTACTGTTTTCACCACATTCTATTGGCCAGATTAAATCACAAGAATTATCTAGATTCAAGAGAATGGGGAAATAGACTTTTATCTCTGATATAGGTGTGCCATCCACCTTACAAAGGGCATTTATGCAGAAAGGTTGTAAAGGACACAGATATGCAATGGGAGGTGAAGTATTGGGGCCATTTAAAAAAAAAAATACTACTTTGGTAAAATTGTCATAAAGGTTTATGTTTTCCACCTTATAAAATCTATCAAATTTAAAATAATGGTATATTACAGACAAGGAACTCAGCTCCCACATTCCCAAATTCCAGTTCCCACATGCTATAAAAATTTACAGTTTTTATACATTGTACCTTTCCAACACTATCAGGACATATATATTTATAGTATGTTCTAATTCCTTAATTTTCACATTTGTTCTTAATTCTTCTTTTATTTTTTTTATTTTTTAAAGATTTTATTTATTTATTAGAGAGAGAGAGAGAGCACAAGCTCAGGCAGACAGAGTGGCAGGCAGAGGCAGAGGGAGAAGCAGGCTCCCTGCTGAGCAAGGAGCCCGATGTGGGACTCCATCCCAGGACGCCGGGATCATGACCTGAGCCGAAGGCAGCAGCTTAATAAACTGAACCACCCAGGCGTCCCTTAATTCTTCTTTTAAATATAGGCAATTTTATCACCAAACTTTTACTATTTGTGGAATCTTTTCCAAATTCTAAATAATACTGTAGTCAATATTCATAAAGAAATAAAAACATGAATGGCATACTTGACTTTTTATACAGGAAAGGAGTTACTTGGGTGCGTTCCCACCAATACCTGGACCCAAGTTTTAGAATCTTTGTGATCATCCCTCCCTTTTGATGAGCATAATCGAAGAAGGCAATCTATAAAACCAGATGCAGTAAAATATGTGTATCCCTTAATATCTACTTTGGTTCTCTTAAAATTCTACCCCCATATTTTAAATTAAAAGAGGAAATGTACATATAAATTTGCATTTCTGGTTTAGAAATCCAGCCACCTGTTGATAACATGTGGAGTGAGTTAGCATCCTGGGAAACACACAAGGAAAGGTGGTTTCTCTGTGTTTTCTGATTGAGAAAGGACAATACCACTAACAAAATTTGCAGCTTTAAAAATCAGCCTCTGTCCTAGATTCGTTTCCAACTGTCTATGGGTTTTGTCCTGTTTATGATTCATCTTGAGAAATGCCTGACAGTATAGGAGCTCTTTAAACACATGTTGAATGAATAAGTGAATGAATTTAAATAAATAAAGAAACCAATAAATAAATAAATAAATTTATTCTGCATTTCCCCTTGCCATTAAAAAGCTTTTTTTTTTTTTTTTTTTAAATCAGTGAGAGGTTAACCCACTGGGAAGCTTTTTGTTTGATTAATTCTTACTCCTTCTTGAGCCTCAGGGCTCAGTACCTTTCAACCACCTCTGAACCACACAAGTTTATAAGAGATTTCTTCTAGCACTCCCTTTCCCCTCCACACTCCCACATCCACCCTCTCTAACTACACCTTCTCAATGATCTCCTTTAATTACTTCCCATGGCAACAGACTGCTTGTCTGGGTAGATTGATTGTTAGTGATTTTTCAGTGCCCTTTCCTCAATTTATGTTTTTCCTATACCTTAAAGAAATGTATAAGGTATGCTTGCATGTAGAAAATAATCTTCAGCTTTGTTACAGGTTTATAGGATTTCATTTATTTTGTCAAATACATGCACACCAGGTTGCTTAACTAGGCAGTCTATTATTTAGGATAGTATTTAAAAACCACAAATGAGTAGAATGTGCACCTGTTCACAGTGCAACAACTTTGGTATCTTATCTGATAAGCAGTGTTCCGTGTCTTCACGTTGCATGCCGTGACGGTATTTTGTTGTGCTTCTCCTGTCGAAGAAAAATAATTCTGAATTCAGTCTTTTACTCTTCTTATCATTTTTGGCATTTTTATTCCAAAGTGCCATTTTTTTCTTTCTGTATTAAAGTCCCTTAGTTATAGGCTACAAACATGTAACATGCACCAAGAAAATAACTAAGCCACTATCAATGGAGTAATTAAAAACTTATTATAAAAATAATAATTTTGGAAAATGTTTTGCCAACTCCATCTCTCCCTTTATGGCCTTTTTTTTCAAAGATGAATTATAAAAGTTAAAATTTATTAATGATTTATGAAAGTGTCTATAATGTGCTTATTTTGGGCCTTTAGTTTGTAAATGTTCTCACAAAGCATTTATTTTACAAATCATATAATATGTGTGTTAATGTCAAAATATGACCGGATTTTTTATTTTATTTTATTTTTTTTAGTTTTGTAGTCCATGTTACACTTGGAATTTTATTAGAAGATACCCACAAGAATAACTAAGGGTGAGCTTGGTGAATAATTTTGTAAATATCATTTTATACTGGAAGTACATTGTATTTATATATCTATTACAAATAGATATGTATTGGGGCTCCTGGGTGGCTCAGTGGGTTAAAGCCTCTGCCTTCGGCTCAGTTCATGATCCTAGGATGCTGGGATCAAGCCCTGCATCGGGCTCTCTGCTCGGCAGGAAGCCTGCTTCCCTCTCTCTCTGCCTGCTTCTCTGCCTACTTGTGATCTCTCTGTCAAATAAATAAATAAAATCTTGAAAAAACCCCACACAAATAGATATATATTTACCATAAGTAGATTTTTACAGAAAACCCTATTATTTTGTTTGTTTTTTATTTTTTAAAGATTTTATTTATCTCTCTTTTTTTATTGTGTTGTGTTAGTCACCATACAGTACATCATTAGTTTTTGATGTAGTGTTCCATGATTCATTGTTTGCATAACACCCAGTGCTCCAAGCAATCCATGCCCTCCTTAACACCCACCACCAGGCTCACCCATCTTCCCACTCCCCTCCTTCTAAAATTCTCCATTTGTTTCCTGAGCCCATAGTCTCTCATGGTTTGTTTCCCACTCCAATTTCTCCCCCTTCATTTTTCCCTTCTCCTAATGTCCTCCTGCTATTCCTTAGGTTCCACAAATAAGTGAAACTATGTGATAGTTAACTTTCTCTGTTTGACTTATTTCATTTTGCATAACGACCTTCAGTCCCATCCAAGTTGGTGCAAAAGTTGTGTATTCATCCTTTCTGATGGCTGAGTAATATCAAGAAACCCTATTATATAAAAGAATACAGAAGAAGATGATTTCTGACTGAGAAGGGATGGATGGAGGAACAGAGGTCTTATTTACTTAGCTTCCCTTTCTCAATGGCTCCATGTTCTACAGCTTCAAAACCACTGTTCTAGGGTTGCCTGGGTGGCTCAGTGGGTTAAAGCCTCTGCTTTCAGCTTCCGTCATGGTCTCAGGGTCCTGGAATCGAGCCCCACATCGCGCTCTCTGCTCAGCACAGAGCCTGCTTCCCTTCCTTTCTCTCTGCCTGCCTCTCTGCCTACTTGTGATCTCTATCAAATAAATAAAATCTTAAAAAACAAACAAACAAAAACCAAAAAAACCCACTGTTCTAAATGTGCTTTCACTATTATAATTTTATATTGATAAAGCTGTAAGAGAAATGAGTGTTAAGGCTCTCAGTCTTCTTGAGGTATCAAGGGAATTGTCACTTACCTGGTTCATGGCAGATTCAGGGCTGGTCACCAGACACAGTGACTCATTTACTCCCCTTCTCACTTAACTTTGCTTAACAAGTACTATAATACTGAAACGAACAGAGCAGAGCCAAAATATATTTCACAGGAACATAAAAAAAATAAGTTTTCAATTTGAATAGCATAAAATATATTTTTATTTCTTTGGTGTTGGTTGTAATCTCTCCTCTTTCATTCATGATTTTATTTATTTGGGTCCTTTCTCTTTTCTTTTGGATAAGTCTGGCCAGGGGTTTATCAATCTTATTAATTCTTTCAAAGAACCAGCTCCTAGTTTCATTGATTTGTTCTATTGGTTTTTTGGTTTCTATTTCATTGATTTCTGCTTTGATCTTTATTATTTCTCTTCTCCTGCTGGGTTTAGGCTTTCTTTGTTGTTCTTTCTCAAGCTCCTTTAGGTGTAGGGTTAGATTGTGTATTTGAGACCTTTCCTGTTTCTTGAGATAGGCTTGTATCGCTATATATTTTCCTCTCAGGACTGCCTTTGCTGCGTCCCACAGATTTTGGACCGTTGTGTTTTCATTATCATTTGTTTCCATGGTTTTTTTCAATTCTTCTTTAATTTCCTGCTTGACCCATTCATTCTTTAGAAGGATGCTGTTGAGCCTCCATGTGTTTGTGCTCTTTCTAAATTTCCTCGTGATTGAGTTCTAGCTTCAGAGCATTGTGGTCTGAAAATATGCAGGGAATGATCCCAATCTTTTGATACCAGTTGAGACCTGATTTATGACCCAGGATGTGATCTATTCTGGAGAATGTTCCATGGGCACTAGAGAAGAATGTGTATTCTGTTGCTTTGGGATGGAATGTTCTGAATATATCTGTGATGTCCATCTGCTCCAGTGTGTCATTTAAGACCTTTATTTCCTTGTTGATCTTTTGCTTGGATGATCTGTCCATTTCAGTGAGGGGTGTGTTAAAGTCTCCTACTATTATTGTATACTGTCAATGTATTTCTTTGATTTTGTTATTAATTGGTTTATATAGTTGGCTGCTCCCATGTTAGGGGCATAGATATTTAAAATTGTTAGATCTTCTAGTTGGACAGATCCTTTGAGTATGATATAGTGTCCTTCCTCTTCTTTTATTATAATCTTTGGCTTAAATTCTAATTGATCTGATATAAGGATTGCCACCCCAGCTTTCTTCTGATGTCCATTAGCATGGTAAATTGTTTTCCACCCCCTCACTTTCAATCTGGAGGTGTCTTCAGGTCTAAAATGAGTTTCTTGTAGGCAGCATATTGATGGGTTTTGTTTTTTTATCCATTCTGAAACCCTGTGTCTTTTGATTGGGGCATTTAGCACATTAACGTTCAGGGTAACTTGAGAGATACGAATTTAGTGCCATTGTATTGCCTGTAAGGTGATTGTTACTGTATATTGTCTCTGTTCCTTTCTGATAATACTTTTAGGGTCTCTCTTTGCTTAGAGGACCCCTTTCAATATTTCCTGTAGAGATGGTTTGGTGTTTACAAATTCTTTCAGTTTTTGTTTGTCCTGGAATCTTTTTATCTCTCCTTCTATTTTCAGTGATAACCTAGCTGGATAAAGTATTCTTGGCTGCATGTTTTTCTCGTTTAGTGCTCTGAATATATCATGCCAGTTCTTTCTGGCCTGCCAGGTCTCTGTGGATAAGTCTGCTGCCAATCTAATATTTTTACCATTGTATGTTACAGACTTCTTGTCCCGTGCTGCTTTCAGGATTTTCTCTTTGTCGCTGAAACTTGTAAATTTTACTATTAGATGATGGGGTGTGGACCTATTCCTATTGATTTTGAGGGGGATTCTCTGCACCTCTTCAATTTTGATGCTTGTTCCCTTTGGTATATAAGGGAAATTCTCTACAATAATTCTCTCCAATATACCTTCTGCTCCTCTATCTCTTTCTTCTTCTGGAATCCCAGTTATTCTAATGTTTTTTCATCTTATGGCATCACTTATCTCTCGAATTCTCCCCTCGTGATCCAGTAGTTGTTTGTCTCTTTTGCTCAGCTTCTTTATTCTCTGTCATTTGTTCTTCTATATCACTAATTCTGTCTTCTGCCTCATTTATCCTAACAGTAAGAGCCTCCATTTTTTATTGCACCTCATTAATAGCTTTTTTTATTTCAACTTGATTAGATTTTAGTTCTTTTATTTCTCCAGAAAGGGCTTTTACTTCTCTAGACAGGATTTCTCTCATATCTTCCATGCCTTTTTCGAGCCCAGCTAGAACCTTGAGAATCGTCATCCTGAATTCCAGATCTGACATATTACCAATGTCTGTATTGATTAGGCCCTAGCCTTCGGTACTGCCTCCCATTCTTTTTTTCGTGGTGAGTTTTTCCGCCTTGTCATTTTGTCCAGATAAGAATCCGCTGTTCTCCTTGTTAAGTGAACTTGGTCTTGGCTGGATTTCTTGTTCATCTTCTGGGGGAGGGGCCTGTTGTAGTGATTTTCAAGTGTCTCTGCCCCAGGCAGAATTGCACCGCCCTTACCAGGACGGGAATGAAAATAGCGGCCTCCCAATCTCTGGCTCGGAGGAGCCGAGAGCTAGGGGCCCCAGTCTTCAGTGTGCCTTCAGAGAAAAGCACTTAATCACTCCCATCTCCCCAGCCTCGAGCCGCACTTGGAGAAAATCATGCGTAATCAGTCCCGTCTCACTGGCTTCTGGCTGTGCTCTGAGGTCACCCAGCCTATGACCAAGCATCTCTGTCTCTGACAGAGTCCCACCTGGAGTCTCCGAACCCCGTAGATCCCTGAGCTCTCCCAGGTTGGAGTCTCCCTGGATCTTGTGGGGGCCCATTGCACAGAGCACCGGCCCGTGTCACAGACCACGGCTCTAGGAAACCCCGAGTTGAGAGCTCACTCCTCAGCTCTGTCTCCGCAGCCGGCTTCCCCGCTCTAATACCTGTGAGCTCTGCGACACTCAGACACCCCCGATCCTTCTGTGACCCCGCGGGACCTGAGTCCATGCTGTCCCCATGAGGTCTTCACCCCAGTTTAGCCTCTGGAGTGATGTCCCTCCGTGGAGCAGACTTTTAAAAGTCCTGATTTTGTGCTCCGTTGTTCTGCTTCTTGCCGGGAGCCGGCCCCTCCCCCCGGGGTCTATCTTCCCTTCGCATTGGATTCACTTCTCTGCTGGTCCTACCTTTTAGAAAGTGGTCAATTTTCTGTCTCTAGAATTGTTGTTCTTCTTCTCTTCCATCTCCTGTTGGATTCATAGGTGTTCGGAATGGTTTGATAGGCTATCTAGCTGATCTCCTACTGCCTGATGTCGTCTCAGCCTGCTACTTCTCCGCCATCTTGACCCTTCCCCCTTGCATAAGATATATTTTTAATTTTTTTCATTTTTCAAGCTTCTTAATTAGAATATTTTAGACATCTTTCTTCTCAGTAAATTAACTAATATTTACAAGACTGCAAATACAAACTACCTATTTATAGATTTCCCTCACTGGCAATTTTTGATAGGGCTTTTCTTAACCCAATGGGAAGAATCCCACACCAGTATTCCTTTTGCTACCATATCTTACCCAGAAAACAAAATATATTCTTTATAATAAAATACGAACAAATTCTTATTTTGTATTATCCCTCTTCTGTTCTAGCATTATCCAGGTAATTATATCAAAAGTGTTTTTTTTTTAATTTTTTTCTCTTGTTAGTATGTTGACTGAGATTTTTTTTCTTTTTATAACAAATTTTGGTGCACAGCAGTTTTCTTCAGTAATGGAAAAACCAACAGATAATTGAGTAATGAGATTTTATTGAGTTATGTATTTTTCATTCTCCTCTAATTTGATATGATTGCATTTTACTATGGCAACTAGGTTTTAACTAATTTCTTTCCTATATTTTTCAATTTAACTTGGATAATAGAGGCTATAGAGTACCATTCACCTTTAATGTTAATAAAACTGATTCAAATGCTAACAAAAATACTGAAAGGTTTAATTTAATATTGTGCACAATTTAATAAGAAAGTTTGTTTTAAATCTTCAAATAATAACATCTTTTGTTAAATCTTCATTGGTCTTTTATAAATCATTCCATTAGAGTATTGTAATGACCAATATTAATGACCAATGATTATTTTAGGTACTGTTAGTCAAATTTTGCAAGAGTGAATTCATATTTCTCTACAAAACAGTAAGATTTCCTTAAAGATACTGGTATCCTAAAAGGGGAAAAGAATCTAATATTAGTCAAAAAAAGTTGATAAAATATTCTTTTGCAAAAAGTGTTCAAGTTATATTTATAAAACTCAAAAAATAAAATTTGAGTTAATACTAGTATAAAATTGTAGTTAATATGTTTCTCCAAAAATAATATTGTAAAGGGGATTATGACACATAGAGGATAAGTTTTTGAAATATTCTTATGATGTAAATTTTATTACAGGAAAAATAGAAGTAACCACTTCTCATATATTTGAAATTTTTTTAAATCAATTTCTGAGTTTTCTGAAATAAGGGTTTGATTTTAATACAAAAGAAACATATTTTCTATCAATTGTCTACATTATGAAGAACAGTTTTAAAAGCAATATTATCAGTATCTTCAACACATTCTGGAATCAACTAATACAAACAACACAATTTTGCATACTCACTAAACTGGCAACCACTTTGTCATCAAAACAGTTAACTTCTATTTAAAATGTTTGTTCTTTGACATTTTATTCATTTAAATATGGTAGCGGCAATGATGAAGCTGGTACTATGCTCCAGCAATTCTTATCCCCTTAGGTAGATAAGTTTATTTTACAAATTTTCAGATGAGGAAAGAAAGTAAATATTTGTCTTTGAGTTCATTCCTGATTAATGAGTAACCAATATTTATTTGTTTGTTATGTACTTTTATTCAAATATAGTTGACAGACAATTTACACTAGTTTCAGGAGTACAACATATTGATTTGACAAGTTTATATATTATGCTGTGCTCACAAGTGTAGCTACCATCTGTCCCCATATATTGTTATTACTATATCTTAGACTATATCCTTATGCTGTGCTTTTTATTTTTCATGATTTACTCATTCCATAACTGGAGGCCTGTATCTCTCACTCTGTAAACAAAGAATATTTAAACTAATGTTATACAAGATATAAGTATTTCCCTTAATAGAAAAGTATTCACTATGGTTACTCCAAATACCAAGGTAAACTTAAGGGTAAGTAATTTAAACCTTTCATGTCCTCTCTTCTTTCACTATTACTCTTAAACTTCTGCTAAAATGTTGACATTTACAAATGTTTTATAATATTCAGTCGTAAACAATGTCTTTTTTTAAACTCTTTTTTAAAAGATTTTATTTACTTATCTATTTATTTGTCAGAGAGAGAAAGAGAGCACAAGCAGGCAGAGTGGCAGGCAGAAGTAGGCTCTCCACTGAGCAAGAAGCCCAGTGAGGGATTTGATCCCAGGACCCTGGGATCCTGACCTGAGCCAAAGGCAGTTGATTAACTGACTAAGCCATCCAGTCGTCCCCATAAACAATTTTTTAAGGAACTATTATACCTCTATAATTAACAAATACATAATTAGGAGTTTCAGTGAAATGACTGGTTGAAAAATAAATACATTTAGGGGCACCTGAATGGCTCAGTTAGGCATCCAACACTTGATTCCGGCCCAGGTCATGATCTCAGGGTTGTGAGATCAAGACCTATGTCAGGGTCTGTGCTGAGCGTAAAGCCTGCTTAAAATTCTCTCTTCCTCTCCCTCTGCCCCTTCCCCTCTCTAAAAATAAATCAATAAAAAATAAAAATAAATATATTTATAAATGGTAATACATTACTTATGATTCTAAGAGAGAATGAAGACCTCTGGAAGGATAAATGCTAGTTGACAATATAATTATTCTATAGTTTTTTCCATGTTAGTATTTATTTACCATGTGTGTGTGCAAGTGTGTAAACACAGAGTCACACACCAAGGCAGTTGTTGGGCCAGTATTATTTTGTTCCAAATACTGATAACTTGTATACTTTTTGTAGTGCCAACATTCTATAATGGTGGTGTTTTTGATTATTCTATTTATTATCCTTTGAGTGAAGGATACATTTTTCAGCATAGTCAATTCTTTTGTTAAAGTAATTGATTAAGCTGTCCAACACTGATGTCAGTGAGATGGCAGAATAGGCGTTCCTCTGCTTGTATTCCCCTTCAAAAACAATAATTTGGCAGCCATCCACAAAAAAAGAAAAAACAACAACAACAACAAAAAAAGCCTTTGTGAGAGCTTTGGCATATAGGTAAAACACTGTGAAAACTCAGCAGAGTCAAAGACATAGAAGCCCCATTTTGAGAAGGCAGACTTGCATCCAGGTGACTAGGCTCACCCATCGTGGTCCTGGATATAGACCCAGAAATGGTTCCATCCCCCTGTGGATAGCACTATAGTTCTGTTTGGCCTTGGTCTTGCTATTAGTATCATACATCAATGGGCCTAGAAGGAGTCACATCTTCCCATGTGTCAAGTTATAGGACCACAGACCTCAGTCCATGCAATGGACCCTGAAGTGACCCATGACTCATCTCAATTCCTTCTGGACCACAGTCTGGGTGTCGCTAGGGCAAGTCTTCCAAACTTAGTCCTACATTAGATTCTAAAACAGCCCTGTCACTGGTTCCAACTTAGCTTAACTGTTTTTGGAAGTAATCCCATCAGCTCAAGGAACTGAGAGGAGAAACTATTTACCTGTTGAAAACTGTCTATAAAAACTGGAAGAAGTTCTTGTTCCTTCAACTGCACAGACAAAAGGCCAAAATTATTATAAAGAATCACATAAATATGACACCACCAAAGGAAGCTAATAAAGCTCCAATATCTGACCCCAAAGAAATAGAAATCTAGCAATTGCCTGACAAAGAATTCAAAGTAATTATCTTAAGCATGATGAAACACAACAGAATACAGATGTATAACTCAATGAAATCAGGAAAACAATGCATGGACAAAACAAGAACTTTGATTAATAAATACAACCCATAAAAAAGAACCAAATAGAAATTCTGGAGAGGGAACATGAATTATAGAACTGAAAAATTGAAGAGAAAATTTCCACAGCCTATGCAATAATGCAGAAAAAAGAATCAGCATACTCTGACACAAGTCATTTGCAATTAGCTAGGTGGGGAAGGGGAGAATAAAAAAGAGTGATGAAAGCCTCCATGAGTTATAGGATATCATCAAGCAAAAAAAAAAAAAAAAAAAAAAAAGTCACAAGAGTTCCAAAGGAGAAAAGAGAAAGAAAGAGGCAGAAAGTCTATTTGAACAAATAATAGCTGAAAGCTCCTAAATTTAGGAGGGATTTGGACATCTTTATTTATAAAGCTCAAATTGTCTCAAGCAAAATCAACCCAAAGAGGATTAAAACAAGATACATTATAATCAAACTGTTAAAAGTCGAACACAAAGAGAATTTTGAAAATAGAAAGAGAAAAAAAATCCTACACACAAGGGAACCCTCATAAGATTATCAGTGGATTTCTCAGCAGAAAGCCTGCATTCCAGGAGGAAGTGCAATGATATATTTAGAGTGCTGAGGGAAAAAACTGCCAACCAAGAATATTAACTGAGAAAACAGTTGTTCAGAAATGAAAGTGGTATAAAAGCATTCCCAGAAAAACAAAATGTAAGAAAGTGTATCACCACTAGCCCTGCTTTATAAGAAATGCTTTAAAGGTGTTCTTAAAGTTAAAAGAGAAGGATACTATGTGACATGAAAACATCTGAAAAGACATAAAAAAAGACATAAATAAATGGAAAATATTCTGAGTTCATTGATTAGAAGAATTAATACTGTGAGAATACCCATACTATCCAAAGGCATCTACAAATTTAATGCTATGCCTATAATAAAATTACAAGGGCATTTTTCACAGAAATATAGAAAAACGAATCTTAAAATTAGTACCGAACCACAAAGGGTTCTGAATAGCCAAAGCATTCTTGAAGAAGAACAAAACCAAAAACATTCTACTTCCTAATTCTAAACTACATTACAAAACTATAGTAATCAAAACAATATGTGGTACTGGCAAAAAACAGACACATAGACCAAAGCAACAGAATAAAGAGCCCAGAAATGAATTGAAACATATGTGACCAACTAATCCATGCAAGGGTGCCAAGAATAACCAATGAAGGAAGGATAGTTTCTTTAATAAACAGTGATGGGAAAACTGGGTATTCAAATGTAAAAGAATTAAATTGGGTCTTTATCATGCACTAAATATACAAAAATCAACTCAAATAGATTAAATGCTTAAAAGTAAGACCTTAAATCACAAAACTCCTAGAGGAAACACTGGGAAAATTAGACTACAGACTTTGCAATGATTTTTGGATATGACACCAAAGGCACAGGCAAAAAAAGGAAAAATAAGTGGGACTACATTAAACTAAAAAGCTTCTGTACAATAAAGGATACCATAAACAAAATGAAAAGGGAATTTATGGAATTTAATAATAATTTAAATAATTATAATTTAATAATAATTTAATAATAATTTAATAATAATAATAATTTAATAATAATTTAAATAATTGCAAACTGCATATTCAATAAGGGGTTAATAATCAAAATATATAAGGAACTCACAAATCAATGGAAAACAATAACAAATAATAATAATAATAATAATTCCATTAAAATCCATTCAGAAGACTGAATAGACATTTTTCCAAAGAAGACATATAGATGGCAAAGAGACATATGAAAAGATGCTTAACATCACTAACCATCAGGGAAATGCAAATCAAATCCACAAGATACCACCTCACACCTGTTGTGATGTCTTTTATCAAAAAGACAAGAAATAACAAGTATTGATGAGACTTTGGAGAAATTGGAACCCTGTACACTTTTGTATTTGTATTTATGTATACCAATAAGTACAGATTTATGAAAAATAGTATTGAAAACAGTAATTTCTCAAAAACTTAAAAATTAGAACTATCATATGATTCAATAACCTCAATACTCAGTATATTTGAAAACATACTATTGAATATTTCTTTCAACTCAGTTATTGTCCATGATCAATAGGGTTAAATATAAATCTCACCCATTTTTCTCTATATTATTCATAATGATCTTAAGGTAACAACTCTTTATAGGTAATCTCATGAAATAATACAGTTTATCATGATTACAAAATTTTAATAATTTTCCTGGTTACTAATTATTATTTCATGAATAATGAAACTGTACTGTTATTGTCTTTCTTATTTGTTAATTGTGCATTCAAATCTTAAATATAGCAGAGATTTATTTTTGTCTATTAGAATGAGAAAATATTCGGTGGTCACTCTTATTTCATATCCACAATTACTTGCTCCAAGACCATTCATTGGATCATTTTCTTCATTTATTTGTTGTGCTATTTGTATCATATATCAAGGTCCCTTATGTACATATAAATGTGTTGTCAAAGAAAAATTGCCCTGGACAAGTTAAACAGGGAAGGGTGTCATTAATCAAGAGTATTGTAATAGAAGAGAAAAAAAGAATTCAACTCTGACACCAAAGACAAGAGAACTTTTCAATGCTGGGATGAGCTAGTGGAAAAGTACAGGATGAAGTTGGGAGAGGGCAATTGGTCAATGGGTTAGATCATCTGTTTGTTAATTGAAGCTGTGGAAGTTAGATTCATACGCTTTCCTGCAAATTAGGAGACAAGGGTGCTATGTTTCTTGGTGATTACACTTCCAAGAGATGACTTTCAGATCCTTGAGACATTCTGGAATTATAAAACTGACAAGGGGCTGGAAGAAGATTAATGCCCCAAAGGAGCAGAGAAAACATTTAAAATTGCAAGTTTTCTAAAGTAAATTCTCTTAAGAAAAGGGAGTCAGGGGCCTATGTTAAGAACTTTGTCTAAAGATTAGTCAGACTAGGGGCGCCTGGGTGGCTCAGTGGGTCGTCTCTGCCTTTGGCTCAGGTCATGATCTCAGGGTCCTGGGATCGAGTCTCGCATCAGGGTCTCTGCTCAGCAGGGAGCCTGCTTCCCCCTTTCTCTCTTCCTGCCTCTCTGCCTACTTGTGATCTCTCTGTCAAATAAATAAATAAAGTCTTTTAAAAAAAGGATTAGTCAGACTAAGGAGAATGTTAAAACTGTCTCAATTTCCTTGCTCCACATTTTGTGCTCTCATTGATTTACTTTATTTCAATCACAGTACTGTCATAAAAGCCTTGAAATCTGAAAAGATGAGTTTCTATATTGTTAAATCATAATTCTGTTGAACAAATAGGCTAACAAAATGTATATTTTATATTAGTCTTCTCATCACTGAAAATTATATATCTATTTATTTAGGTTTCTTTTATGTGATTTTATAAGATGTTTTACCTTTCTTCACAAAGTTCTTGGATGTATTTTTACATATATGAAAATAAAGTTTTTGTTAATTTTTGTTTAAAATTGATTGGTGTGGTATTTTCAGAGCCATGTTATTACTTTAAAACCAGTAAACTTATTGAACTCTTACTAGTTATAACATAACCAAAAACTTGATTTTGTCTATAAACAAAATGTTGCTTCTCAAAAATCAATTTTATTTTGTTTCTCTGTTGTTTCTATTAATTAGAAATTATTTTGTATTTATTTTCAACTGTCTTAAGAGTCTTTTAGCTTTCTTGTTTTAAAACAAATTTTTATTTTTATTTATTTATTTTTTTAGATTTTATTTATTTATTTGACAGACAGAGATCACAAGTAGGCAGAGAGGCAGGCAGAGAGAGAGGAGAAAGCAGGCTCCCTGCCAAGCAGAGAGCCCGATACAGGGCTCGATCCCAGGACTCTGGGATCATGACCCGAGCTGAAGGCAGAGGCTTAACCCACTGAGCCACCCAGGTGCTCCGTTTTAAAACAACTTTAATACTTTTTCTAAAAAGGGGAGTGTGTGTGTGTGTGTGTGTAAAATTGTTACTGCCAAAATTGAAATTATACTATAAATCATTATTATTTAAAACAGAACAGTACTAGCTCAGCCATTCTTTATGTATGTCTATATATGTGCCAATACATATACTCATACCCACACCACCACCAAATAAGAATGGAAAATCACATAAAGATGATGTAGTGTACTAATAGTTATTGCCATGTAATTCTTGGATCCTTTTTGGAGATTAAAATGAAACATGGCATAATGGTTGAGGGCAAACACTTTTTTTTTAGAAGATTTTATTTATTTATTTGTCAAACAGAGAGAAAGAGAGAGAGCACAAGCAGGCAGAGTGCCAGGCAGAGTCATAGAAAGAAGCAGGGTCCCCGCTGAGCAAGGAGCCCTAGGCAGAACTCAATCCCAGGACTCTGGGATCATGATTTGAGGCAAAGGCAGGGGTTTAACCGACTGAGCAATCCAGGCCTCCCAAGGGGGGCAAACACTTTTAATTCTGGCTCCATCAAATAGCAATTTTAGTGTAGAAATATTCAAATGAATTTGGGCCATAATATAAAAACAAACAAACACCTTACCCAGAATTTTCAGGCACTTAAATACTTAGAACCTGATAGTAGGACCCCTGGGTGGCTCAGTCCTTAAGCCCCTGTCTTTCCCTCAGGGCCCACATCAGGCTCCCTGCTCAGCAGGAAACCTGCTTCTTCCTCTCCCACTCCCTCTGCTTGTGTTCTCTCTCTGTCAAATAAATAAATAAAATCTTAAAAAAAAAAAAGAACCTGATAGTATTATCATTGCTATTATAATTAACGCTATTATTGTTTTTTATTAGGCATTGGCTTTCCACTTTTAAAATTAGTTTGTATTCTTTTATTTTTTATTTTTAATTTATTTGACAGAGAGAGATCAGAAGTAGGCAGAGAGGCAGGCAGAGAGAGAGGAGGAAGCAGGCTCCCTGCCCCTGCCGAGCGGGACTCAATCCCAGGAGCCTGAGATCATGACCTGAGCTGAAGGCAGAGGCTTAATCCACTGACCCACCCAGGCGCTCAAAATTAGTTTGTATTCTGTTAGTCCTACAAAAAAACTAGAGAAGCAAAAATATCTTCTTTGCCTCAAGAGGACAAGTTGCGTCTTTAAGAATATCAAGATTTTTCTGAATAAAATTTATCAAAATTCAGCTGTGCTCCTGCAATGAACTCTCCTCACAAACTTGAACATTTAGGCCAAGAAGAAAAGTTAAATGAATTATGTGGATCTCCCATTTATGAAATACCAAGTAATTATGGGGACTCATAAACTCTAGATATCATATCTAACATAAAGAGTAGGCTTCCCCTCCACCAGTTATTTTCATGTGGGAATGTACACCCCACATTATAAGATAAAAAATTTAAAATTTTTATATAAAATCCCCAAAGTAGGCAATTACCAAATTGATCAAAAAACAATCATTTAAATCCTCTCACTGTTGTCAAAATTGCAGGGCTGCTCTGGACAACTAGATTGGTAATATTATTCACCTCAACAGCAGTAATTTGATTTTAAACATCATTAACAGTCATGACAGAAAATTTTTCATAATTCTAATTAAATTTAAACCAATCTTATTTAGATCACATACATGCAATTGGAAATTTGGACATGGATTAAGACATTTGAGTAATGTTGAAAAGTGTTTTAAGATTGTTTTTTCTTTTCTCTTTTTTTTTTTTTTAAATGAGCATATGAGCAGGGACAGAGGGAGAGGGAGAAGCAGGCTCCCCATTGAGCAAGGAGCCTGATGTGGGACTCTATCCCAGGACCCTGGGATCATGACCCGAGTCCAAGGCAGCCACTTAACTGACTGAGCCACCCAGGGGTCCCAAGATTGCTTTTTCTTTATGGGCATTTTGCTTTACTATCCATAATTGTTTTAGAAATGATTTTTTAAATTATCTAATCTATGATTTTAGCATGTCATATTAAATATATTTATTATCCTTTCCAAAATATATTCCATATATGTGTATGTACATGCATTTGTTTTATTATTTTAGATGTTACTCTCCAACTTATATTTAATTCTAATGGAGTGCTTGCTTCCTCTCAAACTTAAGAAAGCACTTACGTAGGCTTCATTCAATAGGTATCTCATGATTTTAAATAAATGCATTTGAGAGCAAAGAAAAAAATCTCAGTTTCTAGATTATTAAAAGTTCTTAGATATAGATGTTTGTCTTAATCTTAAGTGTTGAGAATATAGCTGAAGCACTTTGGAAATCACTACTTTAAGCACAAACAAAATCAATCATGCATAGAACTGAGTAAACAAGGGACGCCTGGGTGGCTCAGTTGGTTAAGCGGCTGCCTTTGGCTCAGGTCATGATCCCAGCGTCTAGGGATCGAGTCCCACATCGGGCTCCTTGCTCGGCAGGAAAAAAAAAAAGAACTGAGTAAACAAAATACAACCTATTTGGGGGAAGTTATTTTATGTATATAATATTCAGATTTCACAAATACCTTTTAAAAAGTATAGCAGCATCACATACCCTATGACTTATGAGGTGGGACAAAATACTTTTTTTTGTAGCAATTTCCCTTATTTATCTATAGAAAATATCTTTGTGACACATTTAACAGAGAAGACAGTTTAATGGGTGAATTCTACGATTCCTAAGCAGTTTTTTTATTATTATTTGCCACATTATAGAGGCATGACTTATGTGAAGGCTATTGCAATTTCTATTGTTAGAGTAGTAATTTGTTTCGGTGCAGAATGACTAGCAACTCTTATGCAGTCCGTGAGCTATGGCAGCAATAATAGGGAAACATTCACATGGTCCATTTACAAGATGAGGTTGCATAAAGTCCATCTGATTACATATAAATGGTTATTAGAATAGGTCCTCAAACAAGAGTCATAGGAGAGCTATAAATTCTCAGCCATCTATTTTCAAGTCATTTTATGAGAACTGTAGTTTCATGCATATTGGACACTTCATTGTCATTGGCTTTGGAGCAAGAATAAATGCCACATTCACAGGCCAGTACAGACTTCTTGGTTCAAGTGTCATTGCAACCTGCACTATTAGCAGAGAAATATTAAAGAGGGAAAATATATATTGATAACAATCACTTTGACTCTGCAAAATAGGAATGTTAATTCATTACATGTATCAGAAGCTATTATGAAGTTCTAAAGACAGACATCTTTTGTTATAAGAGAAGCATTCTGTAATTTATCAGCATGAAGCCTCAAAGTACTGGATGCCCTTGGGTTGCTGCATAAGAAAATTGCAAACATGCACATACAAAACCAATCATAGTGTTCATGTAGAGGGATACATTTAAAAGAAAGTTGCTTTTGCCATGTCAACATACAAAGGCCCAGGTTTCTTAGAGTGTGTTTGTTCATTCATTCATTCTGTTTCAAGACCTCTCACCCCCATGGTGATCCAAAGGCAAAATGAACTCACACAGAATTAAGTCATGGAGCAGTGAGAATTCCTGTGGTTTGAGAGAGGGTTTCCAGGTGGCCTGTGGAAGACACTACTGACAATTATCTGTGAATAGAAGCTGAAGAATCAACTGGAAGCTTTCAAAATTCAGTTGTAAAAAATACTCTTATGGTTCTATATGTTTTAATTTCATTTGGGTATTAAATTTAATCAAAAGTTTCCATTAAATGTATAAAATTAGGTCATTGAAGTTTAAAAATGCATAAACACATATGAAGGTGAAGTTACTTCGACAACAGCAAAAAGGCAATGTAAGAGAATTGTTGGCTGCTTGTTTTATAAAGCCATCTTTTCATTACTCATAAATATATTAAAATATATTTTTTAAAGATTTTATGTGTTTCTTTGTCATAGAGAGAGAGAAAGACAGAGTGAGCACAAGCAGGGGGAGAGAGAAGCAGACTCTCTACTGAATAAGGAACCCAACATGACACTCGATCCCAGGACTCTGGGATCGTGACCTGAGCCGAAGGCAGACGTTTCACTGACTGAGCCACCCAGGCATCCTGAAAATCTTAATATTAGATGTCTATTGAAGGAGACAGCTTTATATTTGATATATTTATGGTCCAAATAATTAACAGCAAAAATGAATTTTAGTTGCTCTAGCAAACAACTAAAACCTCACATCTTTAAGATAGAAAGGAAGAAGAAAGTTAATTTTTAAAATAGCTTATAAATAGACTTTCAGAGCAGTCAGAATAAATAGAGTGAAGGCATTCAATACAGAGAGCAAAATTATTTTTAGGAGGTTCACTGATATTTCAAAGACCGAATGAAGTTTAATGAGAAGATACCAAGAAGTTAAACTAAACTAAAATCCTAGAAGCCAATATCTTAGAGAAGAATAAAAAGCAAATATTCTGCTGTTTTTGCTGCTGGTGAGGAAAAAATAAGAAACTTCAGTTAAAAATGAGCTAAAGTCAAAAACATTTTTTTATCTATGATAGTTTCTATAAATCTATATTTGTATGAAATCTATTCAATAAAGAGTGTATTTATACAATGTTCATATGTATAGCATGATTGTTACTGTGACTAATACATTAATAAAACAACTCTGATAATGTATTTTGTATGAAGAACATAATGTAAGATCAACTTACCTAGTTGCTTCCCTTGAAATTAATTCTATAGTGGAGAAACTAAACAAGGCATAAATCAAAGAGGGTTTGTTTTCGAACTTCTGACTTAAAATGGGAGGTATTTGTTAAACTTACCTCTCTTTTTTATTTTTACTTATTTTTATTTTTTTAAAGATTTTATTTATTTATTTGACAGAGAGAGATCACAAGTGGGCAGAGAGGAAGGCAGAGAGAGAGGGGGAAGCAGGCTCCCTGTGGAACAGAGAGCCTGATGCGGGACTGGATCCCAGGACCCTGGAATCATGACCTGAGCCGAAGGCAGAGGCTTAACCCACTGAGCCACTCAGGCGCCCGCCTCTCTTTTTTAATATATTTAAAATTAAGCAATATTTTGTTTCAGCAATACATTAATCAACATAGCAGATTCTTTACAATATCAACATGATCTTGAAAATAGGTTCATTTAAGTACCTATAGAAAACTTAGCATAGACTAAGGTGCAAGACAATATGTTATCTCTTTATTCTAATTGATTTCAGATTTCTAATAGTGGTGCAAAATGTTTGTTTCTTCTAGCTTTCACTGTTGATTCAGGAAGGACTTGGTAGACAATATTTTTTCCCATTGTTATTATGTTCTCTTTATTAAACTTACCAATAGAGTAACTTAGTGAGAAGTGTTAAACTGTATAAATCTGGTTTGAGTTCAGCTTTAATATATGAAAGCCTGAAAGTTGTCACTTGCAACTTTATGGAAAAAAAAAAAAACTGGAAAAGTCAAAGGCAGTTAATTTTCTTGGACTAAAAAAAGCCCCCACTTCCAAATCTGGAGAAATATAGTAAGACCAAGAATCACAGCTGGGATCACTTTACCTGAAGAACAACACATATTCTAAAGCTATAAAACTAAGATAGTTTTGGTTTTGGCTAAAGACTGGACATGAATATGTATCCATAGGTCAAGGGAAGAGAATAGATAACAGAAATAGACATACCAATATCGTGAACTGATCTTTGACAAAGGTATTCAATGAAAAAGGATATATTTTCAACAATAGTGCTAGAAAAACTAGAAATTTTTCTATACACAAACAAATCTAGATGCAGACCTTTCGCAAAAATGAGCAAAAAGTGGATCATAGACCTAAGTGTAAAACACAAAACTATAACATTTCTGGAAGAAAATACAGGAGAAGACCATGTGGATCATAGGTTTGGTGATAATTTTAGATGTAACAACAAAAGCAAAATACGTAGAAGAAATGGTTGTTAATCTTTATTAAAATTAAAAACTTTGGCTCTGTGAAAGAAAGTGTTCAGAAAATTAGAAGACAAGCTACCAACAGGGAGAAAATATTTGTGAAATATACATTGGATAAAATGCTAAATTACAGAAAGAACTCTACAATTCAACACTGAAAAAAGAAAAAAAAAACAGCAACACAATTAAAAACTGGGCAAGTGATACAGATATTTCACCAAAGAAAATAAACAGATGGAAAATAATCATGGGAAAAACAACATCATTTGTCATTAGAAAATTGTGAATTAAAGCAACAATGAGATAGCACTATGCACTGATTAGAAAAGTAAAAAATCCAAAAACTGACAACACAATATGCCAGTGAGGATGTGGAATACCAGAAACTCTGATTCATTGCTCTTGGGGCTGCAAGAAGGCACAGCCCCTTTGGGAGACATTGTATAGGTCTCTTAAAAAGCTTAATCTAATGATACCAGAAGATCCAGCAGTCATGTTCCACACACAAAACCTGCAAGTGCACAGCTTCACTCGTGATCATCCCAAACCAGAATCACCCAAACTGTATTTCAGTAAGTGAATGGATAAGCCAACTGTATGACATCTATATAAAATAACATTATTCAGCAATAAAAAGGGGGCAAATAACAAAAAAGACATGGATGAGCCTAAAATAAGTATTAAAACACGAGTCAATCTAAGCAAAAACAATTCCAATTATATGGAATTCTGCAAGAAGCCTAAATTTAAAAGAATAAAAATGTCAGTGATATAAAATAAATAGGAGACCATGCTGTTCTGTTATGAAGAAATGATCAAATAAAAACAGTTGAGGAGAAGATAGATATTTCTTGTGTAGAATAATTCCAATAATGTAGATACTCTTACCCTTATTTAAGGGATTCATAAACTTGCAGCCCTTCGGTGTATGCTGCACATGGTGATTCCAAAGAATGTTGTACAGAAAGAGGAAAAACTTACTTTATAGTGGAGAAAACTGACAAACACGAACTCAGCCTTGCAGTCAAGGTCAACATCAATAGATTGGATGAAAGTGGCACTTTACCTCTGTGGTCTTTCTCCCCCAAACCATAACCCCACTCTAATCTGAGAAAAGCAATAGATAAATTCTGATAAAAAGATATACTTAAAAAATACCAGTGCTCATAACTCTCAAGGTCATCAAAAACACAGGAAGTCTAAGAAACATTCACAGCCAAGAAGAATCTGAAGAAACATGATAACTAAGTGTAATGTTTTATCCTAAATATGATCTTGTAAGAGGAAAAAGGACATTAGTTATAAATTAAGACAACTGAGTGCTTGCTTCGACAGCACATATGCTAATAAATTAAGACAAATGATATAAACTTTGACCTTTAGTAAGGTATCAATATTGGTTCAGCATTTTTGACAAAATCTGCTATTCTAACAAATGATGGTAATAACAGTAAAAAAAACATAGGGATAAGATATATAGGAACTCTCTACTACACTTTCAGGTTTTTTAAAATAAATTGAAAACTTAAAAAAAAATTAAAAAGCAAAGGTTACTAAAAAATGCATCCAGGGGCGGCTTGGCGTCTCAGCTTATTAAGCGTCTGCCTTCAGCTCAGGTCATGATCCCGGGGTCCTGGGGCCAAGCCCTGTGTCAGGCTCCCTTCTCAGCAGGGACAGCAGGGAGTCTACTTCTCCTCTCTCTGCCCCTCTCCCCCATTCGTGTTCTCTCTATCTATCTAGCAAATATAACATAACATAACATAACAACCCTAAATCCAGTATCTTCAGGAAATGTTTTTCAAAGACTTGGTTAAGTGTCCACATATCTAATAATACATGTAGGGTTATAAAGGTGTGAATAAATTATTGTTAAAACCAAAGATTTATTTAAAGGGATATAGCAATTTTTCAGTTTTCAACATAGTATCTACACCAAACTGTTGGCTTATTTTTTATTGTCTTCATCCTCTGGTTCATATGTGTGCTCACACACATTCTTCTTTTAGGATCACGAAGCTACAGACATTTCTAAACTTATAAAGGTCTAAAATAAAAAGAAATGTGCATGGCACTTGGAGATGTCAGCAGAAACCTCATACACTATGTTAGTAAATGTCAGGTGCTGTTGAAATTCTTTTGCCAAGATTATATAAATGAATAAACTTCAATAAGGACTAGGGAAAGAGCTGCCTTCGGGTTGAACTTCGTGTGTTTATATATTGGGTTGTTTTCTTTGCTTACACATTTTCTGCCCCAAAGCCAAAAATGTCAGTCCTTTCCTAGAAACTTGCTGTTCCTTCTTCAATAGAAAATCCCTGCCTGATCTTTCTAAAACTGCCTTATTTCTCTTCACTCACTGTCGGAGGATGGGGTGGAAAATGGAAAGGAAACATTATGTCCAATATTGCTGCTATTTAGAAATGGACAGTATTTTTCATTCTGAGAGTAACTAGTACTACTGTAGGTTTTGTCATCAGGTGACGGATATAAATTTATTGCTGGGATTGAATGACGAAAGTGAATTTTTTTCTTAAAATCTACATTATGCAATATTTATTCAGTTTTTAAGATTTTATTTATTTATTTGACAGACAGAGATCACAAGTAGAAGAGAGGCAGGCAGAGAGAGAGGAAGGGAAGCAGGCTGTCCGCTGAGCAGAGAGCCGGACGCGTGGCTCGATCCCAGGACCCTGGGATCATGACCCGAGCTGAAGGCAGAGGCTTTAACCCACTGAGCCACCCAGGCACCCTGCAATATTTATTCTTAAAAATGAAACAATCCGGGGCGCCTGGGTGGTTCAGTGGTTAAAGCCGCTGCCTTCGGCTCCGGTCATGATCCCAGAGTCCTGGAATCGAGCCCCACATCGGGCTCTCTGCTCAGCAGGGAGCCTGCTTCCTCCTCTCTCTTTGCCTGCTTCTCTGTGATCTCTGTCTGTCAAATAAATAAATAAAATCTTTAAAGAAAAAATAAAATAAAGTACTTACATTGAATTTGCTCTTTCTAGTTCAACTTTATCCTATCATCCAAAATTTTACTCAATCTTTTTTTTCAATTCATACCAAATATTTTGTCTTTATTTCATAATATTCCTTACATAATCACTTCTGTGATGTACAGAAATGTTAATAATCTCTGAAGTCAAGACAAAAAATTATTTTCTAATTCTGAATTTACATAAGAAAAGAGGCAACTAAGTTTGAATACAACTTTTATATATGTATATATATATATGAAATATGTAGTATATCACATAAATAGCTATATGTGATGCATTAATGTTCCTGTAAACTAGATTTATGCAAGAATGAAATGGGATGTAGGTAATAATTCGGAAGCTTACTCTGAGTTACACTGTCTGCTAGTTCAAGTCAAAAGGAACAAGTCAATTAAAAATTAAGTTCTGGGGCGCCTGGGTGGCTCAGTGGGTTAAGCCTCTGCCTTCGGCTCAGGTCATGATCTCAGGATCCTGGGATGGAGCTCCACATCGGGCTCTCTGCTCAGCAGGGATCCTGCTTCCCTTCCTCTCTCTCTGCCTGCCCCTCTGCCTACTTGTGATCTCTGTCAAATAAATAAATAAAAATCTTTAAAAAAAAATTATGTTCTGGCCCACAAAGGGCAAAGGGAAATTTTCCTTTTATCTCACATTTCTTTGTTTTTGTTTGTTTTTTCAGGATGAATTCCTCAGTCTGTCTGAGAAGTTCTAGTTTGATGCCGGATTTCCGACAAAATAATGGATAGTATCCCCTTTCACTCAGAAATGTCTCCATTTAGAAGGTGTATTATATGGTATCACAATAGAAGGCATCCCATCCACCATCAGTACCATCTCTTTTCCTATCCTCTTGAAGGTGAAGACTCCCCTTTAATAAGACTGGTATGAAAAATAAGAAATAGGTTTTCCCTCTGCAATAATCTGTATTACTATTCACTTTAAAACTTTGATGCAGGGGCACCTGGCTGGCTCAGTAGGAGGCAAGTGCAACTCTTGATCACAGGGTTGTGACTTCTAGCCCCACATTAAGGGTAAGGTTTACTTAAAAAAAATTTAAAAAGTAAGATTTTGGTGCAAATTTTGATACCCCAGGATAATAGTATCAGAAATCATCCTCTAATTATAAATAGTGAAGATTTTCACTAAGGATATATCTTAGTCTGAAGATTAAAACACCCCTTGTCTATTTACACTGAAGAAAAAGAAGAGCAGATAGAATTTATTTCAAAGGGAAATCAAAGCAGATGTAAAATTTTATTATGAAAAGTAATTTTTGAATTTCAATGAATATTCATGGCCATTAAGTATGGGAAAGCATAAACTATGTATAGGTCCCCTCAAAGACAAGCAAAAGCACATACATTTTTTTAAAGATTTTATTTATTTATTTGACAGACAGAGATCACAAGGAGGCAGAGAGGCAGGCAGAGAGAGAGAGGAGGAAGCAGGCTCTCCACTGAGCAGAGAGCCCAGTGTGGGGCTCTATCCCAGGATCCTGGGATCATGATCTGAGTTGAAGGCAGGGGCTTTAACCCACTGAGCCACCCAGGTGCCCCCAAGCAAGTGATCTCAAGGTCCTGGGTTTGAGCCCCGCATCAGGCTCACTTCTCAGCAGGGAGCCTGCTTCTCCCTCTCCCACCGCTCCTGCTGGTGTCCCCTCTCTCACTCTTTCTTTCTCTGTCAAATAAATAAATAAAATGTTAAAAAAATGATGTTATAACAGCGTTTCTAATTGTGTGTGTGTGTGTGTGTGTGTGCGTGTGAAGAAAATAATATAATGAGAAGACTGTATATGATATATTGTGTTTTTCTTGTGTCAGATGCCAAATTAATATCCTACTAGAATTTGGGTTTATTATTTAACATGTTATGTTGTACATATAAAAGCTGAACAGGTAATGTTAACTGAACATAGCATTGATTTTCTTTAGATTAGATGTTTTGTTTAAAAAATTAAAGTTTGGGGCACCTGGGTGGCTCAGTGGTTTAAAGCCTCTGCCTTCAGCTCAGGTCATGGTCCTGGGGTCCTGGGATCGAGCCCAGCATCAGGCTCTCTGCTCAGCAGGGAGCCTGCTTCCTCCTCCTCTCTATCTCTGCCTGCCTCTCTGCCTACTTGTGATCTCTGTCAAATAAATAAATAAAACCTTTAAAAAATAATAAAAATTTTTAAAAATTAAAAATTAAAGTTTATTTCTCAGAATGAGTTTGCCCATTTAGTTTTTATTACCACAAAATTGCCTTAACTTTGATTACTTTTTCTACTTTTATATGTTCTCAATAATACAGAAAACTTTATTAGTTGAAATGTACTTTTTAAGAGGATATGTGCTTACTTGGCACCTTTTCCATGGAACTAAATTAAATCCAATGACATGTTCTCCCAGTTCCCGGGAGTGGTTAATTTCCCTTAATAGGGACACTCACTAATAATTAAGAGAGGCTCAAATGGGACTTAAGGGCCCACAAGGAGCTCAAAGGCTGTGGATTCTTTTTTTTTTTTTTTTTTTTTTACTTCCAGGACTTCTGTCACCAATTATCTACTAACCGCAGAAGTTTCAGCACTCTGTAGGGAACATTTAAAACTACTTGTTAAACCAAACTTCGTTCAGAATTTTTGGTTATACCTGTTAGGTTCTGTAAGAAAGTGCCACTTCTGTCTTCCTTCCCATTTATCACTTCAACAGCTCTCCTACCCTTGTGACACAGACTAGTGATGTGGGAGCAAGTTCCTGCCTCCAGAAACAATGTAAAATATCCTGTTCTATGGCAACGGTTGCATTTTCCATTCTCTCATATACTATTTTTCATCATTTTTAAATCTTTTTGATCAACTAATTTTCCATTGTAACTATTAGTCTTTACTATGTTGCTTTAGAAGAGCTGGGGAATTTTTTTTACTCCTCTTTTAATGAATCATTATTGACTTATTCAACATAGGAAAGAAAAATTCCTTTTTGGGGGGAAAACTATTTTTACTCTAATATCATCTATATTCAAATATGTGAGAAAGAGATCTCTGAAGAAAATGATTCTCTAGCTTATCCTTATAGGCACTTTCATTTACAGGGGTGAAAAAATGTTAATTTATATTTGTTTGTCAATAATAAAAATAATACTTACTAAAATGTGTATCAGGAAATAATCTAACAGGAATTTCTGGAAGGATTTATAAAATAAATGGATTTAAATAAATAAATAAAAAACATTTATTTTATAGGTATCAACTGAAAAGTGCATTTGCAGTATAATTCTGCAAATTATTGATTGAAGATTAAAATAAGCTTGATACATGTTGATATAAATTATAAAAAACATAAATATATAAGGTATAGAAAAAACAGAGAATGATGGCATAGAGAACCCGAAAGACTAAATAATTTCCACTGAGACTCCTTAAGCGACTAGAGCCCCATATATTCCTCCTCAGCTATCCTGATGAACTCAAATTGCCTAACCGCTAGTAGTTAGACCATAACCACCATTTGCTTCCTCTACAACTTGCTGCATGATTTATGTTGCCTAAATAACCCAGTATTTTCTTAAGAGTTTAATTTTTCAGAAAAAAAAAAATTGATCTCTGATAAACCTTCCTAAATGTGTTTTATAATATCCTTGGTCCCCCAGTTCCCTCAGGACACTCATCTTAACTCATCATCCATATAGTCTCATGATGCATTGTTTTCATGAATGCTTTAAGTGCCTGAGCTACCAGTTTGGGGTTTTTCCTTCCTCACACAGAGGAATCTTCAGCACAGTGGCTAAGAGCTCAAGGTTCATAAGCAAAGGCCAGACTCCCATATTAAATAGTTGTTTCATTTTAGCTGAGTTATTTTATCTCACTGAGTTTTCCTTTCCTCCCCTGGAAAAATCAGATCACATTTTATTAAGTGATTAATAAAAATATGTATTGTGGGGGCGCCTGGGTGGCTCAGTGGTTAAAGACCTCTGCCTTCGGCTCAGGTCATGGTCCCAGGGTCCTGGGATCGAGCCCCGCATCGGGCTCTCTGCTCAGCAGGGAGCCTTCCTCCTCTCTTTCTGCCTGCCTCTTTGCTTACTTGTGATCTCTGTCAAATAAATAAATAAAATCTTTAAAAAATATGTGTTGTGTTCCTATTCTTTACCAGTTAAGTCTATTAGATATTGGGTATGTAGTATTCATTCAAGCAGATGTAAACCTTGACCACATTGGTGGTAGACATCAATGAGAAGAACATGAGAGTTTTCCATATGAATCTTTCACAAAAAATTCAGATGTGTGAATAAAAAGCCATGTTTCTTTATTGACCTGAAATCATATTGAAACTGACCTGAAATCATATTGAAACTGAAATCATATTGAAACCTATTTTATAACAAGGACAGGGAATTAAATCTAATGTATTACTGGAATCGTGCTCCCTTCTCTCGTGCTTCACAACAATACAGTTCAACTATGGTGATAAAAAAAAAAAGAGGTTAATTGCCATATCTTTATCCCACTATAGGTAACTTTGATGTGCTCCCTATCCATGCTCAGTAATACCTTGAGGTTTTGATATGCTGTTGCTAATGTGCAACCTCACATTCACCAGTCTTTTCTAGAACATTTCAAACCAAAGCATGAGATCATCTATCTGAAGTTGAAACCACTGCCTCAGGTCTCTGCAAGGTAGTGGTGTATGGGTATTACTATCATGGGAACACCATTCTCTATCAGACCTAGAATAAATCACCACCGATTCTCCTATTCAATCTTTTCTCTCCTCAGAGGCACTCATCTGTCTCTGTTCTCTATTCGCAAAGTTTTTAAGGAACTTAGCTTTGCAGAGAATAAAGGAAGAGATCCTATTTTCTGTAAGGGTCTTTTTATTTTCTTCTCTACAATCCACACTTTAACATCACTCACAGAACGAAGCACATCTGAGTGAAAGAGAGGCACAAATGTCTGACTGATATGCTTCAAAATAAAGAAAAAAAAGTCATAGAAACAAAACAATTAGTATCTAACATAATATAGTTATCAAGTATTAATAATATCTTAATATGTAGTTAATATTTAAAAATACTTTAAGCAATAAAGAATGTCTTTATAGTAGAGAGTAACATGATGTTATGGGAAAAGCTGTGTATTATATGGGATTTCACAGAAATAATCTCTGAAGAGATGACACTTATAAAAAAAAGATGAATGGGGCACCTAAGTGGCTCAGTCTTTAAATGTCTGCCTTCAGCTCAGGTCATGATCCTGGGGTCTTGGGTTTGAGCACCACATCGGGCTCCCTGCTTGGTGGGAAGCCTGCTTCTCTCTCTTCCACTCCCCCTGCTTGTGTTCCCTCTCTTGTTGTGTCTCTCTCTGTCAAATTAAAAAAAAAATCATTAAAAAAAGATGAAGTACTTTTTTCATTTTTATTTTTAAATTTTTTAATGGTATGTGAAAGGCTGAGGAGAGAACAGCTCAAAGTCTTAGAACCTCCATGGTGAAATTCTCTAAACTGAGAAAGAACTGAAAATGACCAGTGTAATGAGGGTATATTGAACAAAAGGAAAGAATGGTTGGAAAGGCCACTGTGAAGATAAATAGGGCTCAGGTCACATAAGATCCTATAGAATATGTAGAAGTAATTTTGATTCTATGTACTGGGAGGAGATAATGATATGTTTAAATGGACAAGTCCTATTATTTTATTTTAATTTTTAAGAAGATCACTTTGGGGATGCCTGGTGGCCCAGTCAGTTAAGCGGCTGCCTTCGGCTCAGGTCATGATCCCAGCATCCTGAAATGGAATCCCATATCAGGTTCCTTGCTCTGCAGGGAGCCTGCTCCTCTCTCTGCCTCTGCCTGCCACTCTGCCTGCCTGTACTCTCTCTACTCTCTGAAAAATAAATAAATAGAATCTTAAAAAAAGTGAAATAAAATAAAAAGATCACTTTGGCAGCCAGGGAGATGTTTGAAATAGAATAAGAGAGAAAGTTGGAAGATGTGATAGGAAGTTCCTGCAGGTGCCCAGGCCAGAGATGAGTGCGCTGGGGAGAAAAGATGAGGGATCCTTTTGCAGTGCCCTTTGGGTTGCGCAGTGACCGCTTGAGAAACAAGCAATATAGGGAGCCTCCTCCTGGTTGGGTCGGGCTTTTATGTGAGGAAGCAGCAATGGAGCTCACGTTCAAGAGGCCGGTTGAACTGTGCTGGCAAGGGGGCCACTTCACAGGAGCTGCTAAGATGGGCATGAGAATCACACTGTAAAGCAACAACTGTCCCAACAACTTGCTGAAGGAACTCAGTAAGCGCCAGCTCTGGGAAACCATGTGTAATGTTACCATTGTGGTGGGGAGCCTCTCCTTCCTGACTCACAAAACAGTGTTGACTTGTATGACTGGATACTTCCAGAAACTTTTCCTGAATATTGGGCTCGATGCTACCAGGATCTGTGTGGTGGACATTGTCACCCTTGCCAATGCTGAGAAGATCCTGAGCTTTGTCTACACATCAGAACCTTGACAGACCCAATCAATGTTGGGGTCTTCTACGCGGTAACTGAATGTCTGGGTATGGAAGATCACTTCACCTTTCCTGACCTGGAGAGCACTGCTGTGGCCATGTCCTGAATCAGCACCAGTGGTACCCAGAGCTGTAGATCAGCAGAACCCACTCATCCCCTTTAGAGAATGGTGGGTTGATGGGGAACAGTTTGGTCCTAAGAGGATCTATGTATTAACCTAGAGACGCTGGAGGAAGCTATAAAGAGGAAAAGACAGATACTGCCAATGACACTAACCATAATCTGAGTCTGTTGCAGTGGCCATGGCCACCAGCTTCTGACCATGATGCTCTTGCTCCTTCCATGCCTATTACTAGGATGATGACCCAGCCAGTCATAGGCACTGTCAGCATGGCCATCCAATCAGCACAAGCTCCTGGCAGCCATACAAAGTTGAGAGCAGTGGAGACTTTAATAAAAATAGTTTCTTTCCGCCTGACAATGCAAATAGACATCACCAGGGTAACTAATTCCCGTGTGAGCAACAGCAACCACTGCAAAGATCCAGGCTTTGGGAAGATGGACAAGCTCCAGCTGGATGACCTGGGAGTGACGACTTGCAGTCTGAAGACCCCACTGAGGAGACAGGCATAGCTGAGGAGGTCATTGAGTTGAGTGATTCCAGTGAAGATGAGCTGACTTTTGGAGAGAATGATAACCACAAGAATAAGGCCATGCCCTGCCAGGTGTGCAAAAAAGTTCTAGAGCACAGCATTCATTGGATCTGACAGTATGCTCAGGATCATGTGGACCTGCTGACAGGCAACCACAAGTTCTGGAGACCCACTTCTAGCACTGAAACTCCTGGGTGATCCACCTTCTAGTCCACATTGGTATTGTCCTCCTTTTTTGTGACCCATGTAGAACTAAACTCATTATCAAGTGGCAGCTGACCATCCACCGAAGGTATGGAATATTAGAGAACATCATCATCCACCCCAATGATACCATGACTGGATCTGGGTTTGTTTTCAGGTGCAGCCTCCACGGAGCTGGAATGCACTGTCTATAGGAAGCCACAGGCCAAAGATCTCTCCATGGTCCATTTCCACTTGGAAGGTGCCAGACCTATGGTATCTGTGACCAGTACCAGTTCCCCTCTGCAGTCCCAGATGCACATGCTCTTCCACCTGGGCATTTCAATCCTCTCCTGCTCCCTCTGTGTGATGGGCTTTGTGGCCCGGCATCTCCTAGAGAAGCACACAGTTGTACACCGAAGTCTGGAAGATGCCCTCATCCCTGCCACCTGTGCAGCCAGAGCGTCAAGACAGAGGCTGCCTATCATGACTGTGTCAGCGGCACAAATACAGCAGTGGCCTTGTGGCATGGCTATCGCACCCAGCAGTCCAGATGTGGAAGCTTCCAGCAAAGGAGTTCCTGAGTGAGGAGCTGGCCCATCTGCACCGCCGGCCTGGGAATAGCAAGTGTATAGCTGCAAGGTCTGTGGCAAAACATTTGCACATGCAAGCGAGTATAAGTGAGTTCGGCTATCTCTGGTGGATCCACAGGTGAGAAGCTGCCCAGTGTGAGGGGTGCCACAAGTGCTTCCAGGGCCATTGGGGCCTCCAGTGCGGCCTGAAGACGCACTCAGAGGCTCTCCTGTACTGCAGTGAGGTCTGCGGCCTGAATGGCTCCACCTCAGCCACGTGAGCAAGCACATGGGTGCGCACAAAGACAGCCTCTTGCTCGACTGCTCTTTTAAGCAGAGCTTCTTGTAGTGTATCCACTGTCGAGAGGCAGAAAAGAGCCCGGACCGCTGACTGGATCTTAGCCGAACCAGGGGAGCGCCCAGGCGGCAGCCCGGATGCTGATCTTCCGATGGCTGCCATTCCCTCTTTAGTCAAAATTTCAGTTTAGACTTGCTGGGAATTCTGTGCTGTCTTGTGTTGAGGGATGAGAAAAGAAGAAAGAGCCCATGAGCTGTTACTGCTCTTGAGAAGTAGCAGCCCTATCATGGTTACATCCTTACTTGGTCTTACCCAGTGGACTGATATAAATCATGTATGAATATTGTAAAATTCAAACTAGCCACTACAAAAGTAGAACAACTAGTATTTTCAAAACACTAAATAAAACAAGACTGAATCACAAATAAATAAATAAATAAATAAATTCAAGAAACGTTCAGTAAGGCCAGAAAAGAGAAATAGAGAAACAAGAAAGCCAAGAAAAAAATTTAAACCCATAATAAAATCTTAGGCGTGTCACCAATCAATAATTACCTTAAATGTAATTGATCTGTATATGTCAATCAAAAGGCAGAGATTATCAGAATGATAAGAAAAAAATATCACCACATTATATTCTGCTTTTACCACCTTGATTAAATTAATTCTTAATTTTTTTTCTTTTTGATGGTATTATAAATGGAAATGTTCTCTTAATTTTCTTCTTACATTGTTCATGGTTACTGTATAAAAATTAAATTGATTTTTCTATGTTCACTGTATCTTCCTACTCTGCTGAATTTATTACTTCTATTATTTTGTGGAACTTTTGGGGTTTTCCACATACAAGATCACATCACTTGTGAATAGAGGTAAGTTTGTTTCTTCCTTTCCCATTTGGATGGAACAGGTAAGTTAAGTCTGCACCACCTAAGTTGGGTGGGACTTCCCTCAAATAATTTGAGATTTTATATTGGTGACATTGGAGAAATCACAAAGATTTATCTACAAAAACTGATTATAGAGTTGCCTTTGTTTTTAGATAATTTAAGGTAATTCCTTAGGCAATTTCAGATTAAAGGCAAGAGCAGAGGTAGGTAGAATATTTTCTAACTAGACTAATGTATTATTCCAGACAAGAAATTATAAGCAACCAAGTCAAGATAACAGCATGAGAAAAAAAAAGTTATTTCTTGGGAATATTAAATGCACATTTATATTAATTTTTTATTATTTTATCTACAAAAGATAATGTTAGTGAGAAATGAGTAAGTCTATCCATACATTCATAATACTGTGGAGACCTGCACGGAAAATAATATTGAGGTGAAGTCTTCAAAAATAAAATGGACCATGATTCCTATTATAGTGGTATATTCAAAAAATTTGTGGATAATGATATTATGAAGTCAGAGTGACACTAAAAATGTCTCTTAGAGGAGTTACAAAAACAACAGACACCATTGTTTTCTGCTTTATTGCTCAATGTATTAGGCTGCAGGATGGGAGTACTATGTGCTGTCAGCCTCTAGATTACCTGTGACAAGACATGCCAACCTTTGTGCTCTGATATTTCCTTTACTCACACAGCAATGTCTAGACACGATATATTGTATGTATATTTTTAAATCCTGAATTCACTTACCCTATCTCATATTCTTGTGTAAAAAAAAAGAAGGAACCAGACCATGGAAAATGCTAGTACTTTTTTCTTGCTCATGCTTTGAAAGATTTTTAAAAATTATAAAATGTGCACAGGAAAGCCTGTGGGACACCACAGATAGAAAAAGTTCTAGATGACCACCAGTGAAAAGCAATATTAACTTATTGAAAATGAATGGAACTTAATTCCATGGAGATAAGCCTGATAGATGTAGTGAAAGGAACTCAAGGAGAAATAAATATCAGGGAAGATGGACCTGTCTCACTGAGTCATGTTCCCACTGTTCGACAGCCTTGAATAAAAGTGAGTGGATCCTTCTTCATTTTTAATATTCAGACCTTGACCAGCTTCAAAAACCCATCCCATGTGTATATATTGGTGCAATTATGAGCATGGTGAAAATTCGAAAGCATCCTATTAACCATCTGATTTTAAATCACCACATTGAAGTGTGCCTAAGAAGTAAAAGGAAATTTAATGAAGAGAGGCATAAATAGTAATCCTTGCCCTGAATTCATGAAAAACTGGCAAATATTTGGAGTTACTGATACAAATAAGAAGGAAGCATATTGTAAACACTTGAGACCACATCCGAAACATGAAATTCAGAAGACACTATTAAGCTGAATGTTTCTTGATATCAATTCAATTTGTTTATCACTTCTGAATGCTCAAAGTTTAAAGCCTTAGTTTTCATGTTACTGCAGTGGAAGGAAAATATCAGCAGGTTAGTTCCATAACCAACCTAATAACCATAATTTTAAAACTTCTAAATTATGTGTGAAACTTAGAGACAAAATGATTTATTTTGTACTAAATAATAACTTTTTCTTGTTTTGTTAGTAAAGTGGCTAAGTACCCTAATTACACCCCCACAGATCTATCTTATGATCATTTCAAACCCTTTTACAAATTTTTTAAAACCTACCATACTATTTAATTTAAGATTATCAACTAACTGAAATGCTGGCTTTTCTCTCCATGGTAAGTTACTTGGGGGTGGCATAACAAATTATCAAAAATTTGGCACTTAAAATAATAGTTTATTTTTTTCACAATCCAGAGGCCAGGAGTCAAAGTTTGGTGAGCGCCACCCTTCTCCAGAGATTTCAGGAGTAGGTCCTTGACTCTCTCAGCTTCTGGAGTCAGCATTCCTTGTTTTGTTGCTGTCATTTATTCAGTCTCTGCCATTGTCCTCATGTTGACTTCTCTTCTTTCTGTACCTGACTCATCTCCCTGTCTCACTCCTCTAAGGATACTTGTCACTGGATTTAGGGGCCACCTGGATAATCCAGGACAAGCTTCCTCTCCAAATCCTTAATTTAATCCCATATTTTACCACAGAAAGCAATGTTTATAGTTCCCAAGGGATACGAAATCCGTCTTTTGGGGGACACATTTTAACCTGTACATCCTGCCATTTCAGTTACAAGTAAGGTTGCATCAATTTATGTTCTCTCACAACATCATTTTTAACCATAATTTGTGATTAAAAATAAGTCTGTCAAAAATGAAGATAGTACAATTTAGCTGACAATGGAACAAAGATACTATACAGTCTGAGCACAGAATTTTTAAACTTTTTCCTTTAATAGTTGTCGAAGAAATTATTTTCTATGACCTGCCTCATGGTATAACTGCATTTGTTTCAAAACATTTGTGCTATTAATTTATTTTTTTAAAGATTTTATTTATTTGACAGAGGGAGACAAAGTGAGAGAGGGAACACAAACGGTTAATGGGAGAAGGAGAAGCAGACTTCCTGCTGAGTTGGGAGCCTGATGTGGGGCTCCATCCTGATGTAGGGATCCAACCTGGGATCACAACCCCAGCCAAAGGCAGACACTAAAGGATTGAGTCCCCAGGTGGACCTCAATTTATGTTTTAAACAACGTAGCCCCAAAATGAGGCAGAAAGCAAAGTGTAGGCATTTTTTTACATTTGGTTATAGGTTAAACCTAACTTTTAATTTTAAGGAATTTTCATAAAAAATTACAAAACTATTGAAGATATTATTCATAGAACTTTCATAGCTATTTTATTGAATGTAAATGAAGTTCCAATCTTGAATATTTTACAATAACGTGCTTGATATGACTATAATTTCTTAGTTTTCATTCATTTACACATTATCTTACTGTAAACAAAATTTTGTGAAAACACTATGATTAAAATAGTTCTCTTTTGTCAAATGTAATACTTCAGTTTTCTTGCTTTACAAGTAGAAAATTTCTTTCTGATTATATTATAAATACTTTTTCTAAACATTATTAAATATATATGCTAATTTTTCTCAATACATTTAATAATTTAAGTAACTGGTCACCATTCATTTACTCTCATTAGATTTTGTCTTTTAAAATGAAATAACAAATGAGTACACAAAACTAAACTTTTCATCTCATTTGTTTACTTCATGTGTGGTGAATTAATTTATATTGAAAGCATAGTTGTGATTTATAGGTTATTAATAAATAGCTCTCACAAATTCTGTAAAAGTCTATGGTAGGTGCTTGTAACCATTAAAATTTTCATAACTACTTTTGAGTTTGGAACAATGGTTACTTGAAAAATATAAAACCATTTCTTTGAAGAAAACAAGAAAATCTTCAAAAAGTAGATTAAGTATTGTAGAAGTTTGAATTGGACTTGTGTTTAAAGACAACTGTATTTTTAAAGATTTTATTTATTTGAGAGAGAGTGAGAGAGAGCATGAGAGGGGAGAAGGTCAGAGGGAGAAGCAGATTCCCCGCAGAGCTGGGAGCCAGATGTGGGACTCGATCCCTGGACTCTGGGATTGTGACCTGAGCTGAAGGCACCTGCTTAACCAACTGAGCTACCCAGGCACCCTGGAGTTGTATTTAAATTTTACATTTATATAATCACATGTAAATATATATATGCATATATATGCATATATATATATATATATTTAGATAACATTAGTTTCTTTTTCTATTTCTATGAAGTCTATAGGTATTAATGTTTAGAAGGGAAGAAGACTATGTCAAGAAATGAGAATGCAACATATTTTAAATTTATATATTAGAAACATTGTATTGTAAATAGTTCATTACTTTGCATAGTCACAGACACCACCACTAACCCCCATGGTTACTAATTGCAACCTGAGAAGGGCAGAATGAAAATTGTTGAAAACCCCAAAACAAGTAAAAATTAATTCCAGATTCAGGGTGTCTGGGTAGCTCAGTGGGTTCAGTGTCTGACTCTTTTTTTTTTTTTTTCAGTGTCTGACTCTTGATGTCGGCTCAGGTCATGAGGTGGTGGGATCAAGCCCCATGGGATCAGCCTCTGCCCTCTGTGGAGAGTCTGTTTGAGATTCTCTCATCTCCCTCTGCCCCTCTCCTGGCTTGCATGTGCTCTCTCTCTCTCTCTCTCTCTCAGATAAATAAATCTAAAAAAAAAAAATAGTACAAGTGATATTTTTCTTTTTATGTATAATACAAGCTACATTTTTGCATTCTTTTGCTGTTATTTTTGAAATACCCCTAAAGCCATCCCTCCATATGTTCAATTAATTTTCTAGGGTAGCTCACAGAACTCAGGGAAACACTTACTTACATTTACCAGTTTATTAAAGGATAGGATAAAGGATATAGATGAATAGCCAGATGAAGAGAGAAATCAGGCAAGGTTTAGAAGGATCCTAAATGGACCTTTTGGATTTCTTATGTTAGTATAATATTTCTATATGGATGAAGTCACATGAAAATGTACAAGGGCTGTTTGATATATAAAAATGCCACATTTTTTGTTTCATTTTTATTTAAATTCCATTTGGTTAACACATGGTGTAATATTAGTTTAAGGAGTAGAATTTAGTGATTCATCACTTATATATAACACCTAGTGCTCATCACAAATGCCCTCCTTAATACCTATCACCCATTTAATCCATCCCACAGTCCACCTCCCCTCCAGCAACCCTCAGTTTGTTCTCTATAGTTGAAAGTCTCTTTTCTAATTTGCGTCTCTCTTCCCTTCATGTTCATCTGCTTTGTTTCTTAAATTCCACATATGAATGAAATCATATGGTATTTGTCTTTCTCTGACTGACTTATTTTACTTAGCATAATACTCTCTAGCTCCATCCACCTCATTACAAATGGTAAGATTTCATTCTTATTTATGGCTGAGTAGCCCATTATATAAATATGTCACCTTCTTTTTAATCATTCATCACTTGATGGACATTTGTCTTTTTCCATAATTTGGCTATTGTTGACAATGCTCCTATAAGCCTCAGAGTGCATGTGTCCCTTCAAATCAGTATTTTTGTGATCTTTGGGTAAATACCTAGTAGTGCAGTTGCTGGGTCATAGGGAGTTCTATTTTTAATGTTTAGAAGAATCTCCATAAATTTAGAAGAATTTAGAAGAGTGGTTGCACCAGTTTGCATTCCCACCAACAGTGTAAGAGGGTTCCCCTTTGGCTACATCCTCACCAACACCTATTATTTTCGGGGTGGTTAATGTTAGTCATTCTGACAGGTGTGAGGTACTTATCTCATCATGGTTTTGATTTGTATTTCCCTGATGATGAGTGATGTTGAGCATCTTTTCATGTGTCTGTTATCCACCTGGATGTCTTCTTTGGAAAAAATGTTTGTTCGTGTCTTCTGCCCATTTCTTAACTGGGTTATTTGGGTTTTGGGTATTGAGCTTGTTAAGTTCTTTATAGATTTTGGATAGTAAACTTTTTATCAGATATGTCATTTGTAAATATCTTCTCCAATTCAGTAGGTTGCCTTTTAGTTTTGTTGATTGTTTCCTTTGCTGTGAAGAAGGTTTTGTCATGATTAGGTCCCAGTGGTCCATTTTCACTTTTGTTTCCCTTGCCTCAGGAGACATATCTACTATCAAGTTGCTATTGCTAAGGTCAAAGAGGTTGCTGCCTGTGTTCTCTAGGATTTTGACAGATTCTGATCTCACATTTGGGTGTTTTATTCATTTTGAATTTGTTTTTGTGTATGGTATAAGAAAGTGGTTCAGTTTTATTCTTTTGCATGTCACTATACAGTTTTCCCAACACCGTTTGTTGAAGAGACTGTCTTTTTTTCCAATGGATATTCTTTCTTGCTTTGTTCAAGATTAGTTGACTATATGGTTGTGGGTCCATTTCTGGGTTTTCTATTCTGTTCCATTGATCTATGTGTCTGTTTTTTGTGCCAGTACCATACTGTCTTGACCACTACAGCTTTGTGATATAACTTGAAGCCTGGAATTGTGATGCCTCCAAGCTTTGCTTTTCTTCAAGACTGCTTTGGCTATTGAGGGTCTTTTCTGGTTCTATACAAATGTTAGGGTTGTTTGTTCTAGCTATGTGAAAAATGCTGGTCATATTTTGATAGGAATTGCTTTAAATGTGTAGACTGCAGGGCTCCTGGGTAGCACAGTTGGTTAAGTGTCTGCCTTTGGCTCAGGTCATGGTCTTGTAGTCCTGGGATGGAGCCCTGAGTCAAGCTCCCTGCTCGGAAGGGAGTCTGTTTCTCCCTCTGCACCTTTCCCTGCCTATGGTTTCTCTCTCACTCTCTCAAATAAATAAATAATCTTTAAAAAAATGTGTAGCTTGTTTTGGATGGTACAAACATTTTAACAATATTTGTTCTTCAAAATGCCTCATTTTAAAGCACATAAAGATTGATAAACAGTCTTGATATGATAAACTTAAACATCATATATTTACACAGAATTAAATTCATCAGCAAAACCTGTTATAGTTACAGATGCTCAATCTTTAGTGAATTTGGATGTTTGGATGGATGGATGAACTCATGGACAGATGGATGATTGGTTGTTGGAGAAGATATCACAAAGTACTTTCTTAATATTTGAGCAGAACCTTGTGAAATTATAGAATAAAGTGATATTTTTTCTTCCTGTGTGTTATCTCTTAGTTTTGACAAAAGTCTTATTCCCCTAGTTCCTCCAGACAGAACTTTGTATATTATCCTTATTTTTTCTCTATCTCTGTCTAATCCATTTCAATCACTTAATTAAATCAGTATAACATACCAATAAAACAAGGAATAAGAACAACATGAGGGAAATAAGTATTTTCTAAGATCAATTTATTTAACATGAGTGTATTTTATGTAATAATAATTCTGTAAAAATCTTAGGGTATTATTATTATTGTTAATTCTAGTATTGGATAATGGAATTTGGTATAAGCAAAGTCTTCCGAAAATTTAGTCCTAATGGAAATTAACTAGAGTTTACAGTATATATAATGACAATGATAAGAACTGCTGTGGTGAATATCTTGATCCTAAAACATCTAGGTTTACAAATACATATATTTTTAGTTGTTTAGTAGTTGTAAACTCTTATGCAAGTTATTATTATTGCAATTGGAATTGCTAGTCAGTAGCTTATCATTATTACTATTGTTGTTGTTATATAGAAATTAACCCTGAAATTAATTATATTTTTGTTGTATACCAATATTGTCTTAATATGGATCCCTTTAAATATGTTAGAAAATATATACTGTACTTTCATTTCTGTCAATTAAGAAAGTTATTTAACCTTTTGGGGAATCTCTTTCTGCAAAATTAAGTGATTAGTCTAGGTATAGGGAATCACTGTAGATCTTTTGGACTTTAACATTGCTTACTAAAAACAGATATCAAATAAATACTTCCATACATCATGATAATGAAATCCTAAAATGAGATTTTTAATAAATTACTTTTTAGAGTCCCCTGTTATAGATTCTGAAATTGCTTTTATTCCTGCCCATTTTATAATCTTCCAGTTCTTTCACTTGTATATTCACATTTTAGCTGAAATGATCTTTTGCACCTATAGGTTCCAACAATGGTACTGTAAAACCATTAGCTATTTTAAAATTCCACTTCAATTTTTATACTTCTTTTTTTTGCCCATTTTTCAAAGATAGATTCTATATTCAAAACAATAAGAACAGCAGGTTTATGAAAGACAAATACAAGGCTCTCTAATATTTTTCATCTATTTTACACATCAATGAAAATCTGAAAAGAACTGCAGAGCAAAGGAATGCTAAGAAGCACATTACCTCACCTTGAATTGTGCTGACTGCGTCCAGGGAGCGGATGGCATAACTCTTACCATCAGCACTCATTCCATTGAAATTCATTTAATAACAGAAATGTTTATAAAGTTGAGGACAGGGCAAAGGAATGGAGGTGAAAGTATGTTAAGCATTGTGTGTAAGTGTGTGTGCTTGTGTGTGTTTGCTAGAGATCTATGCATTTCAAAGTTTTGTTCTCCTGTTCTTACCATTTTCTCCTAGAGCTCAGAGATAAGTAATCACACTGCTTTAAAACATTAGCAGTTGGCCATTATGCCCACAACTCTCTTGGTCATCAGGAACATGTGATGTTCAATTCCATCAGCGTCTTGGCTGTTAAATATTTTCCATAGTGGAAAATAGAATTTGTTAAATGGGGGAGTTGGAATACATAGGAAGATAGCAGGGAAAAAAGGGGGGGGTTCCGGTATTTTTAAGTGGCTACTTATATGTTTTTTGCTAGATAATAATACCTCCAGTTTGCCCTATTACTTGTTTTATAATGTTTGAGGTTATGCCTTTTTTTAGGTCCCAGAAACCTGTTAGTAGAGCTATAATAGAATTGGAAAGCCCCATGTATGTCTTTCACATGTTCATTTGCTTTGAAAATCTAGAGTTGTTCATTATTTCAACTTAGTTATGTAATATGTAATCATTTTTTTCTTAGAGAGAGAATCAGATTAGAATATCAAAAGAGAAAAGGAAATAAAAGAAGCATAATAATGATACTAACGTTTTCTTAATCTGCATCAAAAACTCCATGCCAATGATTACTTTGGAAAATAATTCCTGCATGCAGGAATGAGAAAGCAGAGGAGTGGACTGGTGAAAAAAGGAAAAGCAATCCAACGAGCATTGCCAAGGCAACCACTGTGAAGGATGATTGGTCGATATGCTCATTGACTCTTTTTTTTTTTTAAAAGGTTTATTTATTTATTTGAGAGAGAGTGTGTGTGAGAGAGAGTGTGCACAAGTAGGGAGTGGGGGAGGCAGTAGAGGGAAAGGCAGACTCCACAGGGAGCAGGGATCCCCATGCGGAACTTGATCCCAGGACCACGGGGATCATGATCTAAGCAGAAGGTAGAGGCTTAACCTACTGAGGCACTCAGGTGCCGCTCACTGACTCCTGATGAGCTAGAGAGTTCATTCTGTGGTTCTGTGCATAAAAGATTGAAGAAAATTGCTTATATTTTTCAGGTGAAGTCTCAGCTTCAAGGCATTTCTTAAACCTCCCTTTAAATCTGTAAAGGTTTTTAAGCTCCCAAATAAAATACATTCATTAGTCTTTCATCAAGTATTAGAATGTTAAGAGTTTTGCCATTGGCTTTAGGGCAAATCTAGGGAAGTGAAATAGGGAAACAGTGGTGGGAATTGCTACAAAGTTTCATCTAACCATGGATGAAGAGAAAGAAGATATTTGACTTTGTGTCATCATAGTCTGCATTCCTGAAAGTCCTATTCTAAATTCCTGGGAATTAAACTCCACTCAGAGGCGTTAAAAAAAAAAAAAAAAGGTAGAATTACAAAATACCCTTAGAGGCACAAATCATCCTCAAATCAGTAGCGGTGGAGACCCACCACTGATACAAAGCTGGACAAACACTACAAACTGGAATTAAGATCTGCCAAGATCACAGGGCATGCTGAAGGGAATGTTGATCGGAGAGGATCAAGGGAAACTCCATGGGTTCTCACTGACTGCAAAGCTGAAAGGACACCATCTGGACATACAGCTATTTTTGCACTCTGGAAGGAAAAAAGACACCCTCTGCCTCAAATCCTCTATTCTCTGAGAAAGATGGGAAGCATTTAATCACAGGGTGCCATCTTCAAACAGTCAAATTTGCCCTGTAGTACTAACTCTCGCTCTTTCTGGGTATGAATGTGTGATTCCCACCTGGTTTATCATAGATGGTATCTTCCATGGTTTCCGAGAAATTCCTAAAAAAAAAAAGTGAAAGGCGTATGGCAAGATTTTGGTCAGGAGACTGCCCAGTTGTACTTGAACAAAACTAATCAGAGAATGCTTGATACTGGTTGCTGATTGAACAGCTCAAGATAGAGCTGGGGCCAAATTATGACTCACAGAACTTCTCATCCTGGAGTCCCTCTCTATGTCAGTGTTAACTAAAGTAGAATTAACTGCTATACGTAATTTGGGCAAAAAAAAAAAATACAATGTTTACATCCATGTTACTCAGGTAAAATCCACTAGAACTAAAAATAAAATATAAAATCATTTTTATTAGTTTATATCATGGCTCAACCATTTTAGAATTTATAATTTGTTTTAAGGGAAAGAGGAACCATGTTAACTGAGGTATGCAAAAAGAAAAAAAAGTGGCAAGGGAAATTGGGGAGAAGCATTTTTGTCTGCAGATTGAATATACAGCCATCAGGAAAGTATCACAACCTAGGGGTATATTGAAAATAAAATTGGGCTCTTTGATTTATTTGTGGTAATGAAGCAGATATTCTTTGGGAAAAATTATGAAGACAGAGAAGATTGTTTTATGACCAAAAATTTTGTTTACTGATAGCCTAATGTTCCAAAGTCACAATCAAATTGCCTATGAAAAGACTGGTCTTTAATATAATATTTGTTAGTTGAGGGAACTAGTTTGCTTTTCTGAAAAATACACACAATTTACAGATGTTTCAGTGCTTTTTTTATGAGGGGGGTACAAAAATGCGTACCCTTTAGCTATTTATGGCTGAATTAACTATTAAGACCTGTATTAAGAAAAAAAAAAAAGAGTAAAAGTTAATTAACCTAACAAATGAACACAGAAGAAACAGGATGCATCTATAGGTGGTAAATCATTTCAACTGTGAGGGAAATGGGAAAGCAAAAGTGATAGCCAGCTGTTCAAAGCAGTGCAAATTGTACACAGCAAACCTGAACTTGAAATGTAGGCTAAAGCTTAATGTAATCCTTTCAAAGCAGCAGATGCTTATGGGGAAAAAAATGAGGGGACAATTTGTTGTAGAAAATTACATTGATATTATGATCTGTGATCCAGACATCAAATTGAAGATCTCTCATAGTTAATAGTCCAATATTAGAAACATAATTTGGTTGCACTGGCACAGAAAATGAAGATTCTGTATGAAAATGCCTAGTATAACCATCTGGAATGAGACCCTGTTAGTACGTCATTCACCCGAAGGCAGATGCTTGACAAACTCTGTCGAGAATAACTAAGCTAGGTGTATTAAAAAATGAAATACTTAATCACAGACCTTTTTCAGAATAAACCACTTTCCAGTGTATTTTGGAGAATATAAGATAAAGATTTTAAATCTATTTAATAACAGATCAAGGCTATCAATGAATCCACAGAAAAATATAGAAGTAATTTTATCAATAAAAATGTAGATGAACCAGGTAAACAACAAATACCTACCATATCAAAGCCATCCGGAGAATAAACGTGCCCTATATCAGGAGCTAGAATTATTTAACCTCGTATGAGTTATTCTGGGGTATGCCTATAACATTGGGTATGATGTAATTCAACAAATTAAACACCATGTTTGGCCTTTTATTTACAATAGTTTTCTTCCTCTTTTTTGGAATCATTTTTATTCTGTTTTAATAAGATGTTCCACTTTAATTAGTGCTTCACACATATTTAAGTATCAATGGAAATGTCAAAAGAAGAAAAAAATTCACCACTAGCATCATCTCTAAAACTGAAGTACATATTTGTGTATTCCATTCTTATGTTCTCCCATAATTTTAAGAGTTATAATGTGATTTAACTTCATTTTTGAACTTCCTAAGAAGTTCTACATGAATAGGGGAACTTCCAAAAAAATACATTTTTTCTTTACCTCATTTGTCTATTTTTTTAAGGGTCCCGGTACAAATACTGAATATCAGAGAGCTTAGAGTTACTATTTTACACCATTCCTAAAGTGAAGAAAGCGTTCAACTGTGTATTTTTTTATGTTTTAGTTCTAATATACATTACATCTCTGTATATAATAAACCGCAGAATACAGTGTTATAATTTTGCTTATTTCACTCATATTAGTGTTTCTAATGGGCTTCAGTTTCCCCCTTTTTTGTATTTTGTGTCAGGTCAGAATTTTTCTTTAGCATTTCTTGTATTGAATGACCTTTGGTGAAAAAACCAAAACCAAAAAACAAAAGCAATTTTTAGTTTCCTTTCATCTCAAATCTGTATTTAGCTTTCATTCTTCCAGTACATTTTTGACAGTTTTAGAATGCTAGGTTAACTCTTTTTTTCCCCCATCAATTTAAAACTATTTTCTCACTTCTTCTGGCCCCCCTATATTCTGAATATTCAATATTCTATTCTATTCTATTAAATAGAATAATAGAATCTTCAATATTCTATTATATGCAATATGGCATTTTTCTCCAGCTTCTTTCTAATTGTTTGCTTTATTTTTGTTCTTTAGCTGTTTGGCTATGATGTATGTAAGTGGTTTATTTGTTTATTTTTATTATTTTAGTTTGATATTCTCTAAGATTTTAAATTTCTAAATTCATATAATGTATGCTTTTTCCCACACAGCCATTATCTTCTCATTTTTTTTTTTCTGAACAACACTCTTCTTTCTATTGGGACTATAATTACACATAATTATAATTATGTTTTACCTTTGATATCATCCCCCAGGTCCCTGAGACACTTTTTTTCCACAACGGTCATTTTTTTTTCAAGTTAGATAATTTCTACTGATCAATCTTCAAGCTTACCGTCTGTTTCCTTTGTCATTTCCACTTTGCTCCTAATACTATTTAGTGAATATTTTAGGTTATACACTGCATTGTCACATTGAGAATTTAGTTTGGTTTTGGGTTTTTGTTGTTGTTTGTTTTTTTAGGATCTTATCTATTTATTTGAGAGAGATTGAGAATGAGAGAGAGAGAGAGAACATGAGAAGGGGGAGGGTCGGAGGGAGAAGCGGACTCCCTGCTGAGCAGGGAGCCGATGGAGGATTCCATCCCTGGACTCCAGGATCCTGACCTGAGCAGAAGGCAGTTGCTTAACCGACTGAGGCACCCAGGCACCCCTCAGTTTGGTTTATTTTGTGCTGAGAATTCTTATCTTTATTTTCATCATTATATACTCTCTACATCCTTGAGCATAGGTCTACTAACTACTTTAAAACTCTTTACTGATAATTTTAAATTCAGGGTTATTTCATGTTTATTCTCTAGTGATCTTTTCTCTTGCAAATGGTTCATGTTTTTGTCTTTCTTTGAAACTGTGAATAGTATGATATATTGTAAAGATTATGAATTCTACCACATTCCTCTGAAGAATATTATTTTAAGGGGGCAATTAATCTGGCTGAGTCCATACTATAAATTCTCTCCAGCAACAGGTGCAGCCCAAATTTCAGTTCAATTGCTTTAAGTTCAGCTTGCCTGCATGAAATATAGATCATACACATGTAGTTCAGATAGCAGCTATGAAATGAGTAGAGATTATAACCAGAAATTAAGGCTAATATTTAAACCATACATCATTATAGTCATTCAGGTTCCTTACTGTCAACTGCTCTCTTGAGTTTTATATCCCCGTACCTGATTGTTCTAATATCATTTAATATAGAAGCAAACTTAGGAACAGTATTAGGTGGCCCTTTACAAAACACAACTAATTAATATGTTATAAATTGTCTTATTCTAGGAATTCAAGATGAGTCCATTTTAAGAAAATCCACTAATACAATTCACCACAATAAATTATCAGTGGAGAATTTCTATGTGATCATATGAATATTTACAGTCTATATCCTGCATCAGACGATACACACTCAACAGGGAAAGGCAGCTATGGATCTTCAGTACCCTTCTGAGAAATTTCCCTTTCCCTAGAATGTTCTACTTCTATTTTTGTTGTTGGAAGTTACATCTTATTATTCATCTTCCAACTATGCAAATATGTAATATGTACAGTTAAATGAGACACAAAGAGTTCATTGGAACCAATTTTCTTCTAATGGGGATTTTTAAAAAATTTAAGGTATTTGATTTCATTCTAATGACTCTTGTGTTACAGTATTAGCACCTAATTTGACATTTCACCTGAGATCCTTTATCAATATCAGTTTGAGCACCATATAAGAGAAAATTCAAAATAATTTTGGCATAAACACACAGCGGTTTATTTTGTATTCTGAATGTAGGCAGCCAAGAGCTAGTATGCACTTACTAATCATTCCAAATTCTATCTTTCTGGTCAATATCTTGACATTTTGCATCAGTCACTAAAGTTGCTTCAGGGCACAAAGAGAGCTACTGGAGTTTCCAGAATCACAGGCACATGACAGATAGCAGGAAGGAGAAACTAGGAAGGGCTAAAGGGAGAGTGTCACGCATCTCTTCCTTTCACAGGAGTTCTATGTGAAGTCCTGCCCGACAATATCTGCTTACAGCTCAGTCACCATACCTTGTCACTTTGTTCTACCCACCTGCAAGGGATGCTGGACAGTGGATTCTTTTTTCTGGATCCATTGCTGCTTCATAGGAAATCAGAGTTCTGTTACCAGGAAGGACTAGGATGCAACTGGAAATTCCTGCCAACACTATTTCTCTGAGTTTCAGTCTCACTGTATTGAATATGAATTCATTACCCCCTTGCTAGGTAAAAGTGTTTATACTTTTTTAAAATATTTGCTAAACATTCCAAAAGTTATTTACTCTATCAGCTATGCTCTCTCTCTCTTTCTCTCTCTCTCTCTCTCTATATATATATATATTTCTAAAATACACTCATATGTGTGTGAATATATCTATCTACCTATATATCTATCCATCTATGTGTGTGTATTCCTTAAACACCATAAGCATGTTTCTGCATTAAAAATAATAAGCCCCTATTGCCTTTAGTCCTGAAAATATTAAATATAAATTATATAATGTGGATTCAAGACTATTTACATTACATCCTTATTTATTCTTCTATACTAATTTACCTTTTGTTCCTACATGCAAGATCTACCTAAACTGAGTCAGCTTAATCATTTTACTATGTGTATCATAGAATTAGTAATATTTGCTTATTCTTACTTACAGCTCAAGTTCTCTCCAATAGACTCATACTTTTAAGACCCTGCTTTAAAACCATCTGCTCTAGAACAACTTCTAGTCTCCACTAGTCCTGAATGATTTCTTCCACTTTTTAGTCTCTATAGAAATTAACAACTGGGGGTGCTGAAGTGATTCAGTCGATTAAGCACGTGAGTCTTGCTTTCAGCTCTGGTTGTGATCTCAAGGTCATGGGATTGCGCCCCAAGTCCAGTCAGGCTCTGTGCTCAGCAGGGAGTCTGCTTGAGATTCTTTCTCTCTTTCCCCTCTCCTCTTATCCCTCTTGTCCCTCCCCTCCACGCTCTCTCTTTCTCTCTTTCTCAAATAAATAAATCTTTTAAAAAAATTAACAACTGAACTATCCATTTACACCTAATATGTAATCCTCTATGTATATTGTAAGTTCAGATGTAATGTAAGCAATATTGATTGCAAGGTCTGTGGTTCATACTATTTTGCAACACAGAGTTCTACCACAACTCCCTGAACATAGTAGGTACTCAAAGTTGTAGAAATAATTAAAATGAATTGTGAACATATTCATGGAAAATCAAAGAAAACTCAAACATTAAAGGAGAAAGCAAATCTCCAGTTCCATATTGCCATTCTAGAATTGTTTCCTTCATATTTTAATGCCATGAATTAATAAATTAAATTTTATACTTTAAGGACCATAGCTCCTTTAATTTTAGATATAAATCACATTTCCTTGACAAAATGTTAAACATGTTAATGATTCAACTGAATGCTAGAATATTAATTTGCCTAACAAAATATTGCATGCAGTTAGGAATTTTTTGACCAGGGGATCAGAAAACTCTTTTATATTTCAAGCAGTCCTATGTTACAGAAAATGACCTAAAAGAGAGCTAGGATGTAATGGATTATAGTATTTTGCTTTCTAATCTCCTTTGACATTTTTAATATTTAATATTCAACTACTTAAGAAAACAGTGGAGGTAGAAAATAATTTTATTTAATGCTTTAATGCATTTTATTTTTAATTCTCATAGCTTAGGGATAAGACCATCTGTGCTATATTAGCTGGGCAAAAGATTTTTTAAAAAGCAAGAATTTCCATAAGCCTGAATATACAGGTGCTATGACTCATGCAGTGGGAGTATAGTTAACAAAGCATTAGTTTAACTACATAATCTAACTCTCACAGAGAAGTAAAGATTGTCTACTGCAAGAATTGGGTTTTATGTTTATGACTGATGAGATTGTTGTATCAAGTGGAAGAAAAGGCTTCACTGGTGGCAGACATATGCTAGTTGCTGATAAGATGCCTTTTTGGTTGCATCATTTTTCTGCCATCTGTCTTTAGTAGACTTAACTTTCTTTTTCTTTCTTTCTTTTTTTCCTCTGGCCACCTAGTATTTAATAACCATTTGTTGGTATCTTGATGCAAGAACATTTGTAAGAATGCAAGAATCAAATAGTTTACCAGGGGAAATTATTGTGTTTATAGAGTTATATATTCATTTTATATTTAATCATTATCATGGATTTCTACCAGTAGATGAAAATCACAAGGGTCTTGAAAATTCTTCAATTTTTAATGACTAAAACATTTTGTAGTAATATCAGACACATGTTAAAATTTACCTTTAGTTTTTCCTTTCTAAATTATTGTTAACATTTCCATTAGTGATTTTAATAAACATTTTAGGATTAAAAAACCTTTGAAAATCATCAAGGCTTTCAGAATATCTTCCACAAAAGCCATCCATGAAGATGTCGTCGTGTAATGCAGATTAAGTTTTTTGTTTTTTTTTAACATGGATCAAGTTTTGGGGTGCTTGGGTGGCTCAGTCAGTTAAGCATCTGTCTTCAGCTCAGGTCATGATGCTGGGGTCCTGGGATCAAGCCCCGAGGAGGGCTCCCTGCTCAACCAGGAGACTGCTTCTTCCTCTCCCTCTGACCTTCCCTCCTGCTCATGCTCCCTCTCTCTCTCTCTCTCTCAGATGAATAAATTAAAAAGTCTTTTTAAAAATGTAGATTTAGTTTTTACAACATAGTACAAGTGTATTCTGAAGGATGAGACTGAGGTGGGTAACAGAAACTTGTTTATGATTGTTCCATTGAGATGATTATAAACTATCAGAAATAATATCAAAAGTAAGATTTAAATACATAACCCAAATATCCTATAAACAAACCCACATTATCTCAGGGTATGTGGAACATATGCAGATTAAAGTAAGGTGTTCACTTTTATAAGAAAGTAAATAAACTACATCTTTGCACGGCATGGTCTTTGTAGAATGTTGAGCATGGAGTCTTAACACAACAGAAATACCTGGGATTTCCACCTCTAAGAATTGTCAAGGACCCTTTGTCCTCAGATTTATATCCAGCCTCCCATAGGACAACTGCTTATACATGTTGAATTAAGTATACAAAATAATTATCAGGGGAAATCAGTAACTATTCTGTTTAGCGGTTACCATGATTGCTGTGCATTAAATTCAGAGATGGCGAAGACCACCATACCCTCCAGGTGCTCACAGTCTTGGGGAGATGTAAAATGATAGCAGCTAGTTTCTCTAAGATACAGTAAGATGTAAAATACACAGTCCTATAGGAACTCAGTGGAGGAAACGCTACAGTGTTTGTAGCAATAGAAAATATAAAAGAAACCGCAAGTCACAAATGGAACATATATTGCCTGAAGTCATTGCAGGCACCCTGATGAGGCAGATGTTATGCTGGGTGAAAATATTAGCAATCTTTTATCAAACTTATTGCATACTTAATTGCTTATCTCCAGGAGGTTTTTGAATATGCAGCCATTGCTTTAAACCTTCAGTATTCTGTTTGGGTTTCCAATAGTACACAGATTGATTGCACACTCAAATTCGGACCATTCGAGTTGGGTTTAAGGTGTAAGTAGGATGTAGGGAAATAAAAAACTAAAAACATTTTGAGTTCTGCTCTACAAGGCATGCAGAGTAGGTGAGGGAAACTGGAACTACATGGAGAGCTTTGCTTAGAGAGGTCTGCCCTGAGAGAAATACAACAGAAAGCTGGGTAGCAAGAGTCTACTATTTTAGTCTTTCTGATTCTGCTTTCTGGAAAAAAGGCAGCAGTGTAAAAAAGCGCACCTAAGAGTGTAGAAAAAAAAAAAAAGATATCTAGCAAAATTAGTAAAAACTATATTTCATCAAAGAAAATGTTTTTCTGCCACAGTTTATTGAAGAGACCGTCCTTTATCCATTGTATATTCTTGGTTCCTTTGTCATAAATTAATTGACCATACATGCGTGGATTTATTTTGGCCTCTCTGTTCTCTTTTAGTTGGGCATGTTTTTTTTTAAATTTGTTTGGCGGCAGTATGGGCTATATTTTAGTGTTAAAACTATTGTAGGATATTTTAAAAAACTGAGCAATGAAGGCTAGTAAATCTATGTAACTAATGATGCTGCCTGTGTCTATGTCATGACTTGGAAATGTTTTGGCTGAGAGAAATGCTGTCTAGAAATAAAAAATTAAACAAAGTAGTGGTTTATTTCTCTTTTTGAAAGAGATTCAAGGTAGGCGCAACATAGCAATCTCCCGTTCTGTGTCACCACCCTTAAAAGTGGTTTCAATCTACGATGTCACCTTATGATTTAAAAGGGTCACTCCTGTTTAAAGAAAAATTTTCTGAAAACTCAACAATCAAACTCTGCTTATATTCTCTTGGATAGAATTTAATGTCATGGTGACACCTATCTTCAAGGGAGAATAAGGCAGGCATGTTTTATTCTGGCCCATCGGTACTTTGCATGACATCAAGGTATTTATTGTAGGAAGGGGGGAGAATTGATATTTGGTAGCAACTAATCTCTGATGGGATGCTCAGCTATAAAATGAAGATATTCACATAATTTAAATATTCCTTGATTTTGATACCGAAAGGCAATTTAGTTTCTATTCATATATCTAATATATTTATGAAACAGTTTTCCAGGTTTTTTTTAACCATACTAATCCTTTATTTTTCCCTCTGAATTTTTCTTCTTTTCTAGCATAAATGAAACTGTATTGTTTTATTTTTTGTTATTTCTTATTTTTTAAGATTTTATTTATTTATTTGAGAGAAAAACAGAGTAAGCACAAGCAGGAGGAGGGACAAAGTGCAGGGGCAAAGCAGGGAGTGGGGATCCTGATGTGGGGCTCAATTCCAGGACCCCAAGATCACAACCCAAGCCAAAGTCAGATGCTCTACCAACTGAGTCATCAGGTGCTCCTGAAGTTGTATTATCTTAAATAAATTCAGTAAATTGAGTTTTTTTAAAATTTCATTGATGCATTCTTGAAATAATATGCTAAATTTAGAAATAAACTGAATTGAAGTTTCAAAGTTGTAAAATAAAAAGGTTTTTTTTTTTTTTCATTTTACCGGAAGTTTAAATACACTGACTTAAAAAAAGAAATGAAATACATTGACTTATAATTTCACTGATGCCAAAAAATAACAATAAATAATTTTACTAATGCCATGAAATTGTGAAAACAAATACCCAGAACATTATACATCATAAAAGCTACGTTATCATTGGTGAAGTTCTTAAATGGAGCTTGTAGAAAATTAATTCTCCATTCTTATGGAAACATAAAATTTTGTTTTGTCTTGTTATTTTTTTAAAACAAAAAAACTTTAAAATGTATTGGCTACAATACATAAATGTACAGGTCTCCCCATACTTGATATTTGATTAGTATTGCTTAATAAGAAAAATTTGATGATGGAAATGACTATGCACTTTTGCAAGGAAAAATGTAGAGTCAGGTTTACTATTCTAGCTTTGAAAATATTGACAATTGGGGGTTATAATACAGTTGATGTCACATTAAATTTCAAATTCTACTGTTACATTATTTTACAATTAACACAAGTTCTGTTTTAAATAGTATCCTACTTGATGTTTGCACATAGGTACTTTGGCTTTCACTGCATAGAGTCAGCACTTAAAAAAAAAAAAAAAAAGTTAGAATATCACTGTAGGGACACCTGGGTGGCTCAGTCAGTTAAGTGTCTGCCTTTGGCTCAGGTCATGATCCCAGGGTCCTGGAATCCAGTCCCGTGTCAGGTTCCCTGCCCAGCAGGAGAGTCTGCTTCCCCCTCTCCCTCTGACCCTGCTGTGTTCTCTCACTTGCTCACTCTCTCTCTCTCAAACAAATAAAATCTTTTATTTTTTTAAAAAGATTTTTATTTATTTATTTATTTGACAGAGAGATCACAAGTAGGCAGAGAGGCAGCAGAGAGAGAGAGGGAAGCAGGCTCCCCGCAGAGCAGAGAGCCTGATTCGGGGCTCGATCCCAGGACCCTGAGATCATGACCTGAGCCGAAGGCAGAGTAACTCACTGAGCCACCCAGGTGTCCTTAAAATACTTTTTTTTTAAATCACTGTAGGCACATGAATGATAAATGTAAGACTACAAAAGGTTTTACTGCACATATTTAGCAAGCTCCCATAAGGTTGTTAATATGCAACAGATTTAATTGCATCTAGTGCATTGATATTCCATATCTGTTATTGATATATTTAAGTAGCTTGCATGCCAAAAGACTGCATTAATAGGTAATTGCCATATACACTGCAAACAAGATATTTGGGCAAAACAAACTTAATAAACTTGCTTTTAGTCTTTTAATAATTAGTTTTTTAATTGAGGTGGTACATTCCTTTATAAATTACAGATCAAGGGGCACCTGGATGGTGCAGTCGGTTAAGTGTCTGCCTTTGGCTCGGGTCATGATCTCAGGGTTCAAGAATCGAGCCCCGCATCTGGTGCCCCACTCAGTGGGGAGTCTGCTTTTCCCTCTCCCCTGGCTCATGCTGTCTCACTCTCTCTCAAATAAATAAAATCTTTTTAAAAATTGCAGATCTGGGGCAACTAGGTGGCTCAGTGGGTTAAGCCTCTGCCTTCGGATCAGGTCATGATCTCAGGGTCCTGGGATTGAGTCCAGCATCGGGCTTTCTGCTTGGCAGGGAGCCTGCTTCTTCCTCTCTCTCTCTCTGCCTACCTTTCTGCCTATTTGTGATCTCTCTCGGTCAAATAAATAAATAAAATCTTTAAAAAAAATTGCAGATCAATGTCGACTGACTTTACCCACTTTACTAGAACATAATTTTTTGGTGCTATTTACTTGGCCATCATTGCTGTGGAACATCCATCTTTATGAGTCCTGCTTGACCTCCACTTCTCAGAGAAGCTAGACGTGGTGGTGTCCTCTACCACTGCCTTTCCAACACCAGCACATATGTACCAGTTTCTTTAGTGATTTCAGGGTTAGTAAGAAGTAAAGAGAAAATCATGAGGCTGTTCAGTGGCAGTGGTGGTCACCCACAGTTGGCTTTTGACTACAGAATTACAAGTAGCAGGAAGCATCATCTAATGTCCATTGGTGGCAGCAGCTTTCCTTCTCAGACCAGATCTATGTTCTGTTGCTTAGAGCCATCTTGGAAGATTAGGCTTGGAACTAGTCCTCTGGCACTCTAACACATCCAAAACGACTTTTTTTTAATGCCTTTTCTGCTTTATTTCCCAGAATAAGCTTCTGATACACTCAGCACAGAACTTACCTTATTTAGAACACTTGCATTTTTGGTAAATAACAGAATATCATCTAAAACACAAAAAAGAGGGGGACCTGGGTGGCTCAGCTGGTTAAGCATCTGCCTCTTCATTTTGGGTCAGGTCATGATCTCAGGGTTATGGAATCGAGCCCCGTGTCATACCCCACTCTCTACAGGGAATCTGCTTGAGATCCCCTCTGTCTCCTTCTGCCCCTCCCTCGGCATGCTCTCTCTCCTTCTCTCTCTCTCTCTCAAGTAAATAAATAAGTTTTTTAGAAAATGGGGTTTAGGTTGGATACTGAGAACTCAATACATACACAAAACTGCAGTTTTTAGTCTTTAGCGTTTTGTAGAATTAATTGTTCTCCTGTCTGCAGCTTCTTGTCTACCATATTTCCACAGCCTTTCTCCCAGAGGAAAGACTTTCTCCTGGTACATGTAAATCACACACATTTATAAAGCATTACAATCCTTTGGTGCTGATCTTGGGACCTGGTATTTGACAAGACATAAAGATTTATAGATAATCTTGACATTTAATGTTGTAGGAAATCCTCGTTTTATTCCACATCTCTTTACATGAGCTAGCTGTAATGTTATTTACTCTTTTTCTTGAAGGTCTATATCCCAAATTACTTATGTAGTGACCTTATGGAAGAACAAAAATGTAGGCTACTTCTATGAGTTCTCCTGGACTTAAATTAACTAGATGCTTTCTTAAAAATACCTCATTCATGAAGGTTAATTTCTATAGCAGTGAGGGTTTGTGTTAGGTTGCAGGAACAAAAGAAAGAAATTCACACACTGTTTTTTTCTTTTTCTTTCTCTTTCTCTCTCTCTCTCTCTCTCTCTTTTTTAAGACTATAATAGAGTTTTGGTCTTCAAAAGTTGAGCTTATAAAGTGAGAGATGGAGATGTAATGAGTAGGGTAGATGGAACAAGGTCTACCTGGCATGTATTTCTAAAAGGCTTTTGGATTAAATAGCTCACCATTCCAATCCTGCAGGGCTCAGTAAACAGCTCAACTGTGTACATGTCCTCTCTTAAAGCTAGTGTGCTTTACTTTCATAACCTGCAAAGGAAAAACAAAAGATCTGCCTATCATGGTTGCATGAGAATCAAGTGACTCTACAGGTATGAATTGTCTAGTAAATTGGACCTACCCTTGAAGGATCAGGATAGGGGGTATTATTTTTTTAGTAAGTATGCACTATGTCTTCTTTTTTAAAAAAGAGTTATTTATTTATTTTAGAGAGAGAGAGAAACAGCATGAGTAGGAGGGGCAGAGTGAGAGGGAAAGAGATTCCCAAACAGACTCCATGCTGATCATGGAGCCTTATGCAGGGCTTGATCTCACGACCTTGAGATCACGACCTGACCCAAAACCAAGAGTCTGACACTTAAATGACTGAGCCACTGAAGAGCCCTACTTCACTTTATCTTCTATTATTAATGCAAAGTCTACATTTTGTTGGACCACTGATGTCCACTTTTAACCATATTTTTGTCAATGGATGTAAGTATCAGTGATAATTAATTGTTGAATAGAGGCTTTAGATATGTTTGAGAAGCTTGGATTACACTCTAACTGGCCTGCTTTCCACATGAGAAGAACATGCCCAAGTCCTCACTCATTGTTTTATCAGTCTAGGTCCTGGAATGAGAGACAGGTAGAACAAACCTGAAGCATACTTGTGACTGGCGCTTAACCCAGCAGAGCCCAGTAGAACCATAGATAACCTGAAGATCTAAAGAAAATTACATGTTTGATGTAAGTTGCTAAGATTTGATTTGATTTTTTATTTTATTTATTTTATTGTTATACACAGTTGACTAATATAAGGACCAATAAACATTCCATTTTTCTTATCTAAGCCTCAGAGTTTTCCTGAGGATCAAGTCCAGCAAGAGGAGTCTTTACCTACTTACACTACTTTAGAGGGCAGTTTTACTGTTTTATTGTGGAACAGTGAATTGAACTTTTGTCTCCTTCAAAGCTCTGGAACAAGTGACTTGTAATGAGCTTAATAATGAAAAGGTAGCATTTGCTGCAGCTTGACTACAAAAAGTAAGGCTTGATGAAAATGAAATATTAATATGCAGGTTATGTTAGATGCCGCTTCAGAGTTTCAGGAAAAATGAACAGTAATCAAATGAGGGTGTCACACAATACACAGCAAGCAGAGAGCCAATTATGTAAATGAATGCCCAAGGTTAGCATGATACAATGCTTTTTAATTTGACTAATATTAAAATCAACTTGTTCTTAATGTAATAGATGGTTGTGACAATAGTTAAAGAGCACCAAATGTTTTTGTAATCCCCTGTCAAATTAGAAATGCTGTTGTGAGTGACCTGCTTTCCTCAGTACAATACTTGAAAAGCTCAAAATACGCAATATTTCCTTGGTTTCAGAAACATTAAGACTAAAATGATTCTGAGATGAAAGTCATATGAACAGCGTACATCTTCCTCCTTCACCTGAAAGTATGTAACAGTAAACTCCTGTTGCCACAGTGCATTTCCAAAATAAAAGCTTCTCTCATTTAGCTGAATTCACTTGAACTTAACAGATAAACTGAAGATATGTTTTTAAATTATATAAATTTTACTTCTGACTCGATATGAAAAAATCTTCAGCAGGATCTGTGTTCATCTTTCATTTTTCTCCCTGCCAATCTGCTCACCCAGCTACTGCTCTTAAAACACACACACACACACACACACACACACACACATGCAAAAACAGAAACATTACTCACCATATAAAGACACCATGGATTTAATTCTCTGTATAAAGTAAATGCACATGTACACATATATTTGTAAATCTGAAAGTGAAAACATGTAAACAGACATGCAAAAATTACAGCTATACTATTCTCAAACTAAAAGAATGCATTATCTGCACACCACTGGAACATTTAACATATTTTAATTTTTAAAGCCAAATTTAGTAATGATAATGTATCATTAGAGGAACATAATATCTTTATTTAAAGTGTTTAATCATGAATACATGAAATTGATTTTTCCTATAGAAAGACAAATGTAGAATTCTCATAAGCTATTTCTTTTAAGAAGAAATGACAAAATCATTTTCACCTTGACAGTGTTCTGAAACTGTCAGAGTGTTTTTGTGCTAGTCTGAAATTTTCACCAAAAGGAAAAATTAAAAAACAAAACAAAACAAAAAAAACAAAAAACAGGATGAAGTAAAGGGGAGGCTTATGGAAGGAGGCAACAAACTCACCTCTATATTTAGACATTTATCTCTAGTGATCAAGATATGCAATTAGACAAAAGTAATGTGATTATTGCTTTAAATTAAACACATTGATTGCATATCTTTGAACCTGATGATGAGAACTGATAGTGAATATTCCAGACATCTGTTCTCATTTCTCAAAAAGAAAAGAAAAGAAAAACTGAGGCATTAATTAATTATTCCTCAAGTTCTGTACTTGGGTTTCTGGACCTAATGATTATAACATCTGTGTATTTTATTTAAGAAAGTTAAAATACAAAATACAAAATTAAAATACAAAAATACAAGTTAAAATACAAATTTCCATACAGAATTTATAAGTAGCTCATGTAATAGAGGGCCCTGGAGTTTACACTTCATTGGTTTCTAGAAACCCATTCTTATGTATAAATAATAATTGACAAAGATTCTGTTCATGTTATTAAATACTCTCCCTTCAAAGAAAAAAAAGAGTGCTTTGAAGTATTAATGTGTTGAGACTTATAAAACAAAGTTTAACAACAACAAAAAATCTTCAGAAGAAATATACTGATCCACTATTTTAAAATACTATTATACTCAACTGAATTTTAGTCTTAAAAATGTTTGAAGTATAATTGTTTATGTCACTCACAAGGTTAGGGGAAATAAGTTAATGTTGACATGGCTTTGACATTTTTTAAAGAATTTTTTTTTTTAAAGATTTTATTTATTTATGTATTTCAGAGTGAGAGCATGTGTGCATGTGTGTTGGAGGAGGAGCAGAGGGAGAGGGAGAGAGAATCTCCAGCTGACTCTGCATTGAGCACAGAGCCCAATGTGAGCCACCATCCTATTACCCCGAGATTACGACCTGAACCAAAATCAAGAGTCAGACGGTCAACTGACTGAGCCACCCAGGAGCCCCTCACCTTTTTTAAAATTTTAATCTCTGTTTGCATTTTAATATATATGAGATAAAAATATTTATTTTTAAGAGCAAAATCTATTGAATGTCTCAATTAGTTATACTCAAAGTGTAGTAATAAATACTCAAAGATACACCCACTAACACACTTCCTTTTGAAAATCACAAAAGTATAAATCAAGTACATAAGTTTTATTTTTAAAATCATTATCAGATAATATGTAAGCCTATTTGAGGATTTCAGATATTTAGAAGAAACTATCTTTCTCATTGTTTAATAGTTATATAAATGATAATGCAATTTTAAATAAAAATAATACGTAAATTTTTACTCTGGCTATTGCTATGTGAAATAACTAAACCTTAGAAATAGCAATGATTTGGATTGTACTTCTATGATCACCTGTTCATTATTAAATACAAAGTAATAGCCATCCAATAAAATATTACCTGTATTATTTTGTGGTCTGGTTTTAAACAGAATGTTAATTAAAATTATAGAGTTCTACTGTCAAAAAAGGTAACCATTAGCCACATGTGGCTAAATGTGTCAATTAACAAAAATCAAATTAAATTAAATCAGTTCTTGAGTTCTCCTAGCCATATTACATAGCCACACATAGCTGATGGCTACCATATTTGGTAGCATATAGAATATTTCTGTCATGACAGAATTTACACTATGCAATGCTATTACAGAGGCTCTGTAAAACTGCCTCAGAAATTGTCCCTAAATCAACTCACAGCATCTTCCGCTAATGATTTCAAGATCTCCCAGACACTACCACCACATTGCTTTGTTTTTTCAGCTTTGTCTTTATCTACTATATATATGTTCCTGGTTTTCATTTATTTTAAAAATCGTTTTGCTATTAGAAAAAAGGTGTGGTGCTCAATAACCTTGTACAATAACACAATTAAGCATGCTTAAGAAGTAGAATCTTCCTCTTTACCAAAATATTTTATTGCAACATATTTTAAATATATGGAAATATAGAAAGAATAGCACAATAGAAGCCCATATAAACCCAACCAATGTTTGAACACTCCTTCTTCAATAACTGAGGAAACCATAAACAAGAACTCATTAAAGATGTTAAATACTTGGATAATGCTCAATCAAATCCAGTAATTGATTGCTATCGAACACATCCAATGATTTAAGAATATACATTACTAATTTCAATTATTTCAAGTGCACAAAGAAAATTTACCAAATTAAAACACATATTCTGGGTCATAAAACTCCCACAGTAAATTTCAGAAGGTTAAAAATATACTAAATACATTCTCTTATTACAGTTACATTAAACTGTCAATGAAGGAAAAGCAAATGACTAGAAAATTACCAAATATTTGAAAATTAAAGATAATGCTTCTAATAGCCCATAAGTCAAAAAAGGACTTAAAAGAAAATGTTACAAGATATTTCAAACTGAAGATGAATAAAACCACAACATATCAACATGTGTGGGATGAAGATAATGCAATGCTCAGATGGAAATTTATAGCTTTAAATGCCTATCTTAGTGGGAACAGTATCACATCATTTGTCTAACCTTAAAATTATACACCAGGAGAAAAGAAAGCACATTAAAGTCCCAGAAAGTTAAAAGAAGGGAATGATAAGAAAAAAAAAAGTAATCATATAAAAAAAGGACAACTATATCATAAGTTAACAAAGCCAAAATTTATCCTTCAAAAATATTAATAAAATTGATAAACAAACCCCAAGTAATACTAATTCAGGAAACACATGAAAAAAGAAATTATTACTAGAGTTCCTAATGACATGAACTTTATGTGGAAAAAAAAAGATAGATTAAATGGAAACAATTACAAAATAATTTGCCTTACCAAAACAGAAAGTGGAACAAATGAAAATCTAAACAGCATTCTTTACAATAAAAAAAAAAAATCTTGTGTTACAAACCTTCTCCGCAAATAAATATTGAGGTGCATGATTTCACTGGAGAAAAAAAATCTATCGATTTCTTACATAATAAATAACACCACTGTACCAACCCCACATACTTTCAGAAAATAGCCAAGACAAGTGTTCTTAATGACTTATTACAGGAAAGCAGAGTCAGCCAAATATAAAAATCTGACACTGACATTACACACACACACACACACACACACAACACACATTTTTCATGAACATAGACCCAAAAAGTCATAATAAATGTTGATTAAATAAAATCCAGCCATATATAAGAAGGGTGATATGCCCATGATCAACTGCAACTTATCTGAATAACGAAGTAAGTAAATTTAATAACCACATCAACATCTTGTCACAGGAAAGCCAGGCTCAGATCTTTCCAGAATACGCATCCATTGTTAATTCTGCAGCACCCAAGCTGTTGATTGCAACCGAGTTAGCAGCAGTGCAAACTTTGTCGTCATTCCAGCTTTCTGAGACTACATCACAATTGCTAGTCAGGAAGAGGAGAGTGAGGAGATCACTGTTCTTGAATGCATAATTTCATTAGTGCCTTCAGAGCTCATTGCTTCCCTGCTGGTTCTGTTCCGCATTGCTCTTACATTATTCCTGGAAGCTTAGCAGGAGCCCTTTCCTCAGTCCTCCCAAAGGTTTGGAGCCATTGGATTATCTGCACAATGTCCTTGGTGTAAATTATGTACAGTGATTTCTGTTTCTTCGACCAAACTCTGTCTGATAGGCCCATATTAGTCTTCATATGTGAAAGCCAGATACTTCATACTTGCTTAAAAGCAATACAAATAATTTAATATAAACCTTGGCAATTTTTGTTGGGATTATCATTTTAATGATGTTATCATTCATTCAGCATATCTGCTATGGTATAATGCACATATTCCATAAAAACATGAAACTTGCGGGAATTTCTAGAAATGTTAGAACATTTGTGTAAATATTTAATATTTTTCATTTCAGTATATTTAGATTTAGAATTTACAAGACATTCAGCACTACTGCCATTATCTTCTTTTGGTGATCTTTGGATTCATACACCAAAGATCTTCAAGTTTGTTCAAGTTTCCTCATCCTTAATCAAGCTCATGGTTTAGTTGTTTAAAATCTGAAGGGAAAATGAAAATTAAATACCTGTGGGGTGGGGGCATAACATAATGACAAAGAAAGTTCAATGAGTACAGAAATTTAAATAAACATAATTTCTACACTTCTCATTTGAGTTTGATTTCTGTTTCTGTGCCACTAGCATGCCCTACCCACATGACATGAGTGACATTGTCTTTTTGTTTTTGACATTCTTTCTGCTACCACTTAACTCTTCTGCTCCCTATCCTTTTGCTTCTTGTCTGCTGCTTCATTTGTATTCATGCTACTTTGTCTCTGTACAGTCAACCCAACACCTTAAAAAGTCTAAAAGGAAATTTTCTGCTTTAAAACCAAATAATGATCTATATGTGGATTCCTGATTTGACTTCATCAGTCTTGGTGTACATTTATGATCATAGCATATTCATTCAGGGTGATTCATTATATTCTCAAGATTGCTCTGGGTTTAAGTGACAAATTTTAGGGTGTCCCTATTTATAATAGTTTGTTTGATCTAGAAGTTACTTACCTCCTCAAATTCTACTTCTACATACATTTGCTCATATATATTGTTCAATTTATCCATACTGGCCTATTTTTATTTTCTCTGGAACACAAAGATCATTGCTACCAATGAACTTATTTTTTTTTTTTAAGATTTTATTTATTTGTCAGAGAGAGAGAGCGAGAGCGAGCTCAGGCAGACAGAGTGGCAGGCAGAGGCAGAGGGAGAAGCAGGCTCCCCGCCGAGCAAGGAGCCTGATGTGGGACTCGATCCCAGGACGCTGGGATCACGACCTGAGCCGAAGGCAGCCGCTTAACCAACTGAGCCACCCAGGCGTCCCTGAACTTATTTTTTTAAGAGAGAGAGAACATGCATGAACGTGAGTCAGGGGGAGGAGCAGGGAGAGGGAGAGAATGTCAAGGAGGTCACAATAAGTGTAGATGATGCTATCAATTCCTAAAGTTGTTTTCGGTTCTCCGGGTCATTCCATTCCTGTGCCCATCCACTCCAGTGCCCATATACTATTGCCTTTGCTTTGGATTTTGGCCACCATGTGGTCATATCTCTAAAGACTTGTTTTCTGCTGGATTATATGTTCAACAATTGAATTCTGACAATGCCATAGCTACTAAGGGTTAATTCTTCAAAGTTTGTCAGGAATTCTATATGAAGTTTCAAGGAAACACCTGAATATAATACTGCAACAGGAAGTTGTGATTCAGATTTTCATTATTTTTCAGTTACCTGACAAGTGGTGAGGTGAGAACTCAGGGAGCTTCCATATGCTGGTGCATTGGTTGTAGTTATTTCCTTATTGCATCAACATGAGTATGAAGCTTAACATTCTAGTCTAAACTGCTTGAAAATACACACAGGTATTGCTTGCACTACACTGTGTTACATGTCTGGATGTGCATATATAAATATACACCTGTGTGTATTTTCAAGCATCACTACATTTAAGGCAGGACATCTGGACTTTAGTTCTGGTTTTACCACTCTCTAAATATGTATCCTTGGATATGCCTCAGAATAAACATTTTGTATCAAAAGTGAAAATGTCACAACTACTAAAAATAATTATTGTGAACATAAAATAAGAAGATACTAATGAAAACAATTGGGAGATTATAGCATATAATACATCATATAGCATCACTATATATATATGTAATATGTATGTATATTTCCAGTTAATAATTATATATTGCATATTTCCAGTTAATAATTATATATGTATATGTACATTTTATATGTATATGTATATGTACATACATATACACATGTATATGTATATTTCCAGTTAATAATTTAAGAACAAATATGATAATGAGATGTTACATAGATCATTTATCACCTAATGGTGCACTGTTATAAAATCGAAGCAAAACTTTTAGTGTTTTCTTATCGAGATAAGCATCACAATGCATACTACTATGTGATAGCTTTTACATAGTTTGCAAAACTCATATTTTCCTTTTTAACATATAATGATTTTAAATACATAATATACTTTCAACTGTTTCCTATGTAAAGAAATGATTCCTATAAGAATGCATAGTTCAAAGGTGGTTACTGGGGGCTGGAGGACAGGGGTATGGGAAACAAGGGCTTACTGGGTATAAGGTTTCTTTCTGGGGTGATAAAAATGCTTTGGGACTAAGTAGAGATGGTAGTTATACACCATTTTGAATGTATTAAATGCAACTGAATTGTTCGTGTTAAAATGGTTAGTTTATGAACGTAAAGCTTTACCTCAATTTTTAAAACTGTGAAAAGAAATTAATTTATAAATATTTCCTAGATCTAAGGGAATCCTTCCTTCCATAATCGCTGGGTAAAAGAATCACATAGTCTTCTTCCTTAAATTTTGTAAAACAGTGGTCTACCCATATCTTGGTTGGACAATAAATTATTAAAACACTACATTTTCATACTAAGAAAAGTTAAGTATTTTTAGAAAACTTGGAGGACTCCTAACTGATATAAATATTTAGCTTGAAGCTGATATTTTATATCATCATAATTAAAATTCTATGTATCTAAATACTGTTCCAGTGTTATGTGCAATCTTCCAATCTCCCTCCTTTTGTCAATCTGATTTTTATATTGAGTGCTAAAAGGAATTTGTATAATAAAAGTAACTAATAATCCTTTCTTTGCATATGGCAGCAGTATGATTTCCTTACTAATTCATATAGATTTTAACTTTGACAGAGTTGAAAATTATTTCTTATTTGGTCGGGAAATGACCATAATTGCAAATACTTAGCTGAATATCAGTGTAGGGAGCAGTAAGCCCAAGACCATTCTGGGCTCTGCTACCATGGGATCTGCATACTAAAGCAACTCTACCAAGGTCGCCCTAACCGCAATATCTGTGCTAAACAAGATGCCCCACTGTGGTATCTCGTGTCCTGGAACATTTGCAAGATATGCATTCCGAAATCGTCAAGTTCCTTCACTTGTGACTCTGGCTAACTGCCAACAGAAAGTCACTCCCTTTCGCCGCCCAACCTTTTCTGCCTATACATACACCGCAGCTTGACAAATAAACGAGACTTGATCAGAATCCTGTCCTGTCTCTATCTCTCGTGTCTCTTGTCCTTTCATTCTCACTCCCCCTGTAGGTTCTCCATTGACTACCCGCGGGTTGGGTCATATCAGTAGTTTAGTTTTACATGAGAGCTTCTTCCCACCCCTTGATATGCCCCACAGACCATTAATGCATAGTGCTATTTTATGAAACATTCTGTTTAAAAATTTGATAGATCTTTTGTTAAATTTTAGTATTTTAAAGGTTTGTGACATACCACTAAAGATATGTTGCATAATGGACGTTTCTATCTTTCAGTAAAATATTTTATTTTCTAATTAGCCTACTATTAATAATGTGGGGGACGTTTACAATTTCAATGACCTGATTCTTTAGCAAATTCATAACTTCAGAAAATAGAGCGATTATTGGAAAATGAAGGTGATTTAAGATATATATCATCTAATATTAATATGTAGACCTTTTCCTGTATCCTAATTCAAACAGACATGCATTTCTTAATCTAATGGGAGCTGTGACTATGAACTGGGTATAGATGATATTAACAAATTATTTTATTAATTATGTGAATGGTAGTAGCACAATGTGCACGTTAAAAGTTCTTGCTTTTCAGAGACTTAGCCTTAGCCAATTGAATATTATCATGCTGATATTTTCTTTTCTTTTTTCTTTTCTTTTATTTACTTGTCAGTAAAAAATAGTTAAACTAATCAAATAAAGTAGCTAAATGAAATAGGTAATGAATGATATGCTATCTAACTAAATGTTTAAGAGTGAATGTGTGGATGAATAAAAATGAAAAAAAAGTCAAATTGATGATAATTGCTAACGCGGTTGATGTGTAGCTGGGATTTACTGTTTTTCTCTCTGCCAAGACTCCCAATAGAATTGAAAAAAAAAAGTTACACATTCCTTTTGTTCCTCCCTATCTTTTTTGTTAAATCCATGTTATTATCCAAACAACCAAAAGGTAAAAAAACTACAGGAATAATTCCTTTATTTTCTAAAACTTTTATTTGATGGCCTACTCTCAAAACTAGTTGAAATTTGGCTGGCCCTTCTTGCTATGACTATACTGTTATTCCCCAAAGTAGAGCTCTCCTTTGGAATCATTCTCATATTACATCATTCTGAATAAAAGCCAATACTTAAAAGCAGTCTTACTGATTTTCCTTACTTATTCTCTTGTTTTTGACAATAAAATCGGTGGTAAAAAGACAAAAATTGGGCACCTGGTGGCTCAGTGGGTTAAAGCCTCTGCCTTCGGCTCAGGTCATGATCCCAGGGTCCTGGGATCGAGCCCCTCATCAGGGTCTCTGCTCAGCAGTGAGCCTGCTTCCCCCTATCTCTCTGCCTGCCTCTCTGCCTACTTGTGATCTCCATCTGTCAAATAAATAAATAAAATCTGAAAAAAAAAGACAAAAATTACTTTAAATTTAATCAAATGGATTTGACATATATTCAAATGATGGTGATTTTTTCAACTTAAGTGATTAATATCTTCCATTACATGAAGACGTATGAAGCTATTAAGCATATTAGCAACTCTGAAAAAAAAACCTTTACTTGTTTATGAGTCCAGTATGTCTAAACTTCATGTTGCATTTTATCAATATTCTATCCATACTAGACACTTACATATTTTTAAAAATCATGTAGTAGGAAAATTTGCTTCAGTATTTAATTAGCACAGTGTAAAGCCATGTTCAGGAAATTGTGGGCTTGATTAACTCTAAAAATGTCTTTATATCTATTTTATTTTTATAAATACTTAAAAAGAATAAAAATGATAAGATCATACACACATAACATACAGGTCACCCATTATAATGTACATTTCAAGGAATTCAGTTAATTTACACAGTGTGCAATCATCACTACAATCTAGTTTAAGAATATTTTCATCAAGACAAAATGTTCCCCCATATCAGTTTAACTAAATGATGAAAGTATTAGCTCTTACTTTTCTTTCTGAAATTATATGTCAAGAGATAATATCCTGGATGATTTCAATGCTTTGAAACTTGTTGAGACTTGCTTATGGTAAGTGTGGTCAGATATCATACAGTGAATAATTTGAACATTGTACTATTTGTTGAAACTTGCTTTATGGCCCAGCAAATATAATCACTTTTGGTAAATGGTCTATGTTCACTTGAAATAAATATTCTTGAAAACTCCACTGTCAGTCATGTCATAGCTCCTTTGACAGTAATGTATATGTGTTTTTTCTAGATAGTGTAAAGATAGTGTTTTTGATGTCTGGCTGTCTTTTTTTTAAAAGATTTTATTTATTTATTTGACAGAGAGAAAGGGGAGGGCCACATGCAGGAGATGCAGCAGGCAGAGGGAAGAAGAAGCAGGCTTCCTGCTGAGCAGGGAGCCTGATACGGGGCTTGATCCCAGGATCAAGATCATGATCTGATCTTTTTAAAATTTTATTATTTATTTATTTATTTTTATTTACTTGATAGACAGAGATCACAAGTAGGCAGAGAAGCAGGCAGAGAGAGAGGAGGAAGCAGGCTCCCCGCTGATCAGAGAGCACAATGCGGGGCTCGATCCCAGGACCCTGAGATCATGATCTGAGCCAAGGCAGAGGCTTAACCCACTGAGCCACCCAGGTGCTCTGTCTGGTTGTCTTACTATGATATATTTTGGTATGTTTGTAATTATTTTATTTATGATTTATAGACAATCTTCATTCCATGGATTGATGCCCATGTCCTATTAGCAGTAGTAGTAGTAGTAAATTTAGCTTCGCTATGTAGTTCATAAAAACAGTATCTCCACTTGACACAACATTTACTGAACTTTAAGAAAAGAAACAGGAGAGAAAAATGCAAAGAATGTTCAGTAACAGCATCTCAATGATCTCTTAACTCCCATGCATCTGATGTTCTAGTCATTCCATATTGGCTGTAGATGTTCACAAGACTAGAGGCTGAGTGTTCATAGACAATCTCTGCTCCAGGAAGCCATGCACGAAGGGATTTCTTTAGCTTATTCACATAATCCACTCAGGGAAATGTGACTCACTTCCATTCCCCAGCTGCAATTCATCATTCTTAGTTACTCGGCACTGAATGAACAATCTCAACAAGGAATTACAGGTGCTTGGTCTGGCATATAGTCTTTGTTCAGATTCTCTTTCATCTTAGATAAAGTAGATACAGGAGAGCCCTAAGTGGTTCCATAAGTAAAGATTATACAAAGTATTCAAACATGGACAAAAGCTTCATGCACCCTGAGACTATAATAAAAGTCTTAGAACTTCTTTTTTATCTGGTTCTTTTTTCCACTCCCTCCCTAAACCACCAGTCAAGGAATACCTTGATATCCTTGCTACAGCTTATCAAAAAACAAAACAAAACAAACAAACAAACAAAAACAACCCACAAAACCAACCAACCAACCAAACAAACAAAAAAAACAAAACAAAACAAAAACTAACAACAACAAAAACAAAAAACTCTTAAGGGGAAAAATTACAGAATTAGAATTCTCTTGTGAAACACATTAAACATGACCATAGTCCTAATAAGCTTTCTGATAAACCTTCACCAATAGACTATTTTCCACATAATTTTACCTATTATTACTTGCAAATTTCAATAGATGTTGATAGAAGTAATTAACTGTGTGTGTGTAACTTCACCAACGCTAAATTTATTTCTTCTTTTTTCTGTTATTAGTCCTCATGTATATCACTTTGAATTTTAGGTCAGCTATTCAAAATATATATTTTTCTTGGAGGTCATTTTCTTTTTTTTTTTTTAAGATTTATTAATTTATTTTTAGAGAGGTGGGGTCAGAGGGAGAAGGAGAAAGAATCTTTTTTTTCAAGATTTTATTTATTTATTTGACAGAGAGAGAGAGAGAGATCACAAGTAGGCAGAGAGGCACGCAGAGGGAGTGGGGAAAGCAGGCTCCCCGCTGAGCGGAGAGCCTGATGTGGGACTCGATCCCAGGACCCCAAGATCATGACCTGAGCCGAAAGCAGAGGCTTTAACCCACTGAGCCACCCAGGCGCCCCTGGAGGTCATTTTCTATAGAATTTCATTCTTATTTAAGTATACATTTCAACCAAAAATGCATTTTTTTAACCCTCAAGAGTTGTTGAAGTACTAGTATAATGATTAACACACCACATGTTGGTTAAAAATAATGTCAGTGTTTTATTTCTTCTTGGAAAACAAACAAACAAAAATGTTCTTTCCCACATACTGTACATATCCTAACTTGAGACTCCTTAGAGCCTATTACTCTGTAAATTCTAAGTACCATGTTATCTGGGGGTTTAACTATAACTAACCTGCAAAAAACATGTTTTTCTCTGACATATGTTTCCCAATATCACTGAGAAGGGTCACTTGGCTGCCTTACATGGAGTTAATACAATGGTGATCATTAATATGACTGGTTTAACCAATTGTACTTGGAAATATAAGTTCCTATTAAATTGGGGCACAGTGGTAAAGAAGGTGCAGAAGTAAATAGCACAACTGATAGTGGTGATTTTGTATTATATCCATAGACCATGGGATTCTACCAAATTGACTTCACTTTTCTGATTCCAGCATCTCCAGCCATGTCCTTTAAATACATCAGAGTATATTGTAATTAACACATTGACAATACTTTCTTTAGTGAAGGTATGCACCCTCGCCAGGATTTTCATGAGATTATTGCAATGCTAGTTTTGAAATAGTTGTATTTAGCTTTGTCAGATTTTTCGGATGACTAACAAACATGTCCAATTTCCTGGAATAAGAATGACAGTAGGGTCTCCATCTAGGACTTACCTTGTCATCATCATTGTGCCCAAAACTCCAGATAATAAATTTCTTTTTAGATCCACACAGTCAGTCTAGTTCCCAAGATTGCCAATGCCCTGTGAATTGGGGCCCGTGTCGATTAAGTTACTACAAATGCTACATCTATTGAATACTGTGGCATTGAAGCAATTTACGTATAATGTGTTTGCCTATTAGAATTGTGTCCCCCAGGAAATGTGTTGTCCTTCATACCCAGGAAATTGCCTGAACAGGATGTCATTCTGATTCACAGCAACACATGCATCAGATGTCATATGCCAGTCAGAGTAAATCTAGTCAAGCTCAGAGGGAAGATTTATCTCTGGGCTGAATAGGAACCAATATTATAAAAATAGTAAAAAAAAATATAACCCAAATGAAAATTTCCACACTGCTGTTGCAAGCGAAATATCACAGGACACAGATTGATGTCTTTCCTTCAAATCATCAAAGTATACTTGTCAGGTAAATTTCATAGCTTGAATTTATTCAATTCTTCTCAGAGGATAACAAATCAAGGATGTCTTTGGGAATTGGCCATGGATTGGTACCACATCTGAGAGAAACAAGTGTGAATATTCTTTTATTATGATAGGATTTCTTTGAAGAGAGTGATGGCATCCTTTCTCAGCATCATTTTCCATTTATGGGCTCCATTATTTTCTGTGACAATTTCCCCACCTTTTCCACTTTTTACCTATTATTATGCAGACTTGACGTTCTGAATGGGAGTCTTTGACTGAGCCATCTATACTGGCTACCCACAGGGAAAGTTTCAGGAATAGACCTACCAGAGTTTCCTTTTTGGTTTGGTCTCTAGAAGGATTTGTGTTGGGAAAATAAAATACTAATGGGATCATCTTTACCAATGGGAGCTTTTGTGCACATATCATTAAGTCTAGTTTGGGCTCTAAAGGGAAGTCACTCTTCAACCTACTGTTGTGTTATTCTGAAGAATTAAAATACTGCCCTGAGCAGAAGCCTCCCTCTGCCAGGATAGTAAGTGCAGTCTGATGCCTGGAGTAATTGTATCTGGCAAGAGAATGGCAAATTTTTTGATGTAGGAGAGAGAGAATTTTATGATCCCCTGGTTTCCCCAACACATGCCCCCATTCTCACCAACACATATGAAGTCTTTCCAAAGAATTCCCTATTTGCTATTCTTCACATTTTCAAAAAGCACAAATTTGGCCAGTCTAGGCAGCCAGTCCTTCATTCCCTTATCATCTCCTTTTATAGTTATAATGGCAGTTTAGCAAATTATTTCAAAGCTTCCTTCAACACCATGAGCAAATCACCTCAGCAAAACAAAACAAAAGAAAACAATCTATTGTGGCATCTCGGTGGCTCGGTCAGTTAAGTCTCTGCCTTCAGCTCAAGTCATGATCCTGGGCTCCTGGGATCCAGCCCTACATCGGGCTTTGCTCAGTGGGGAGCCTGCTTCTCTCTCTCCCTCTCCCCCAAACCCTGTCTTGTGCTCTCTATCTCTTATTTGACAGATTTTATTTATTTATGTAATTATTATTTATTTTTACTTATTTGAGAGATAAATAAGTAAATAAAATCTTAAAATAAAACAATCTATTATGTTCTTGGGTATCCCTGGAATATTCTGAGCATAAAGGTATTTGAAGGATCACTAATTCACATGTCTGAGGGAAGATGCTGACTGACTGTGAGAAAGACCTTATTTACTATCCTGGGAATCCATGTAGACTCTCCATGTCGACTTCCTCACAGGATAGATGTTAGGTTCCAAGGGCAACTACCTTTAGAATGCATAAGGTAGAAGCTAATCTTCTTATGACTTATTTTCAAAAGCCATATAGTGCTCCTTTAGCCTAGACTCTAAGGGTCTAAGCAGTCCATAAGGCCAACCTCAGATTCCATGAGAGAGAATATATACCTTGCCTCCCAATGAAAGCAAGGTCAGTAACAGGAAAAGTAGAACATATGAGATAGAAGGAAGGAGAAGAGGACACTAAGGAATTGTGGAAATCAATGAAAGCCTAAAAATGGGTAATTGGAATCCAAGAATATGAGGAGAGAGGGTACAAAAACCAATGTTTGAAATGGTAATGGACATGCATTTCCAATGGAAGATACAAAAAAAAAAGAGTAGATGCCTAGTTTTGTAGACTTTCCTCTAACATTATGTATACCTGAAAATTTGATTCTTGATTAAATTCACCTTGGAACATTAACTCCAGGAACTATTAAGAATTTGATAATATTGGATCAATGATAACTGAGATTCCAGCCCAGGGCTATGCACTGAACCAAGCATCTGTATCTCATTGTCAACATTGTTTATCAAGTAATGAGTAACTGGAGATGATGAGATGCAGCTGCACTAGAAAATGGACATTATTATGTATCCCCGGAGAATTTTATAGCTAGCTAGTCACATAGCCTTAAGGGAATAATGTGACCAGCTAGGGTAATCACTGAACGGAAACCACAGATCTTTTGAGCTGACCTCTTCCTCAAACAATAGCGTTCATCTTTTACAATTATACACATATTGAATGCAAAATATCTAGGTCTTTGGAAATAGAGACTACTAGTAATAGACTTTAGCTAAACTGTTTTTGGTTCTCTTACTCTCAGAAAAAGAGAATATACTCCCTTGGCTTTTAAGTAAATAAACTTGGTATGGAAAGAAGCCTGTTTTTTTCTCATGAATCTGACTGTTAGTCCAAACCCATGACCGCTGCTGCATACAAGGCAGAAGGGACATTGCAAGGTAGATTACAGGGTGGGAGAGAAGCATAAAAAATAGAAAGTGGCTATGAAATATCATTTTCTGGTTGCTGTCTATATCTATGTGTAGTACTTCCACTAATACAGGAGGCAAAGTAGACAAAATCAAAGTTGTTGAAACATATGTGAAACTGTGGCAAGAAAAATAATGCCCCCCCTCCAACATGCTATGCCTTAATCCCCAAAATCTGTGTCTATGTTATTTTGCATGGCAAAAGAATCACAGATATGATTAAGGACCTTGAGATTTTCCTGAATTATCTGAGTGGGCACAATATAATAATAGGAGTGCTTACAAAAGGAAAGAAGAGGTTCAGGGTCAGAGAAGCAAAGATGATAGAAGCAGTATTGGTTGGAGTGAAGTGTCTGGGAGCCAAGGAATACAGGCAGACTCCAGAAACTGAAAAGGCAATAAGTGGATTCTTCTCTAGAGCCTTTTGAAGGAATATAGCTCTGTTGACATCTTAATTTTAACCCCCAAAGACGCATTTTTGTCATTCTGACTTCTAAGAATACAAAATTTAAAAAGTTAAATTGTTTTAAGATGCTAAATTTGTGGCAACTTGTCACAACTGCAAAAACAGTTATAAGTACCAGGACATAAGATGGAAAAAACAGTGATGAGTAAAGAAGCAAGTCAAGTGATATGCCTGTGATCTAACCAATGGCAGGAGCTATGATACTGGTTGCCATCATCCCATGCATGAACCTTGATTCAACTCTCCTTTTAAGAGCTTTTAAGAGTGTAAGAGACCATACTGGAACCTGGGCTAAACTGCCACTATGCAAGTAAGGTCTTTAATGGTATTACCAAAGTTTGAATCATTCAAAAGCAGGAGGATGGTTGACATAAAAATAATGATAATAGTGGAAGTAAGAAAGAAGTAAACTGAGTGGTATGTAAGATTAAATCAATAATGGGTCATTAAAAAAGAGAAGACGAGGGACGCCTGAGTGACTCATTCAGTTAAGTGGCTGCCTTTGGCTCAGGTCATGATCCCAGGGTCTTGGGATTGAGTCCCACATTAGACTCCCTGCTCAGCAGGGATCCTGCTTCTCCCTCTCCCTCTGCCCCTGCTCATGTGCACATGCTCTTTCTCTGTCAAATTAAAAAAAAAAAAATATATATATATATGTATATATATATATATATATATATATATATATATATAAAGAGTCACCTGCTCTACCCCACTCAGCCAGCCAGGTGCCCCCAATAAAAAAGAGAAGACTAATAAAAAAGGTAGTGGCACATTATTGTCATCTAAGTGGAGGAAAACCAACCTCTTGTCAGGCCCACAGCAGCTAAAAGAACCTGTTAATTTCATTCCTTCCTTTCATCTTTTTGGATACACTCAATTCCAATAATGTTAAAGGAAATTAAAACAAACAAACAAACAAACACACCAAGATGTTAGATCAGGGTACTGAATAAACTCAGTCCTTCAATGTGCTAGTGGTAGACTGTGAATGATGCGAGGAAGAGTATCATTTCACCAAATCTCCAGCTAGGGTTCCAGGGCTGAATGTTACAGTTAAAGTTAAATAGCCCAGGGTAGAAAACACAAATTTTGTGAGAAACAGATTTTGATGCACAATATCTGGAAATATACTAAAATGAAACCGGGTAGGTAAATTCACATCATGGAAGCAGTGTTTTGGTGAAACTATAGATTAACCTGTACAATTGAATGGTACAGGATGAATATTGGAATGGGACTATAAATGGGAGCAGCTATCATTGATGGCTTATAGTTGGATGTTGGGCAAGTCTGAACTTTGTTTTATTTTTATGCTAAATAGAAACTTTGGAATTTTTGAAAGCAGTAATTTTGTATTCAGTGAATGAATGGCAGAAGTAAGCATACTAGACCCAAAATATCTCCACTTGCGAGAATCCCCATTGGCCTCTAAGAAAACTAAATGGTTCCTAAAAAGTAAATGCTCACTCTGATGGCATGAATTACGTACTTTCTCTAATAGCATCTGCTGCCAGGTATGATGACAGGCTAAAGTATAAAATTGACTGTTAGACTGTCATAGAGTTGGCTAAGGTTTCCTTTTATGTTCTATCTCAATTTTGAAGAAAGCTCAGCTTCTCTTTTTCTTGCCTTTCCTTTCCTTTCCTCCCCCCGCCACCTTTTTGTTGAGTTCATCTACTATTCTTTCCTTAGAGTGTCTGAATTTCCCAGTGTAGTGTTACATCCTGATGATATGAGAAGTATAGACTTGATTCATTACATTGATTATATCATAGCATTATCTTTTACAAAAAAAGATGGCCAAGAAATTTTGGAAATGGAATAGCATATATGACTGAATGTGATGGCCTATATATAATGCATATTGGGATACATAAACAATGGTAAATTAAACCACCTAAAGTACAGGGCCCTAATGATTCTGTCAAATTATTAGAAGAGCTTGAGCATGGCCCACAAAACACATTCCACAAACAATATGATAAACAGACATATGCTGCATTCCTTGAACAATAAAGCACTACTACACTATATGAAACTTGTCATATTTTGGTGGACACATATACATCAAGTATCCTATTAACATCTATACAAAAAGTTATCAGAAATGAATCTGAATATGTCTAGGGTTCAGAACAAAAAGAGTTGTTCGAAAGAGTTGCAGTACAAGAGGAGCCATTAGGAAGATACAATGCTAATCAGGAATGTATCATTGATGATTGATTATCTTATCTGTGAGCTGTTTGTAGCCCTCCCTCCTGGAACGAATAAAACCCCAAAAGAATTTCACTATCTTGTTTGCTGACTGGACCAAAACTTACAAGCTTATGGAAAACAAAACAAAACAAAAAAAAAAGCAAGCCAGTTTACCAATGGAATCTTCCAAATCTCATTTTCACATTTTAGTTGGAAATCTATTACCATTTTGCCTGCAGAAGTAAAAAATCGAGACTTAAAATAGGCAGAATTGAGGGAAGCATATAGGGTTGTACAGGAACACCTAGAATCATATCCCCAGGTGGTGATATTTAGTTTTTTAAAATCCTAGGACATGACTGAAGATCTGTTCTTATTGCCAAGCAAACGGACCCTCTTTAATTGGATCAATTAAAACAGTTCTCCAAGGGGAACACAATCATAGACATTTCTGTGGAGAACATGAGGGAAGAATTACATTTGGCTATGAAGCTTCCTCCAACTCCAGAAAAGAAAAGAAAAAATGCAATTGCTGATTCAGATGGGGTTTAGAATTCAAGAACAGATTGCTTTCTGATCCTTGGAGATTGCTATTTGAATATATGAAATGATAAGGCATAGAGGTGCTTAGGCCATATCTTATCAATAAAACAATACATTCCTTAGTCATAAACTAAAGCTTCTAATGCAGTTAGGTGCTGTTCAAAAATAATAAAGAAATGGGGTATCTCAGGCAGTTAAATGTCAAACTCTTGATCTTAGTTCAGGTCTTGATCTCAGGGTTGTGAGTTCAGGCCTCCATGCTGGGTATGGAGCCTACTTAATAATAATGATGATGATGAAGATGAAAATGAAGATGAAAAAGAAGAAGAAGGAAGAGGAGGAGGATAAGGAGGAAGGGAGGGAGGGAGGGAAGGAGGGAAGGGAGGAGGAGGAAGAAGAAGAAGGAGGAGGAAGAGAAGGAGGAGAAGGAGGAGGGGGGAAGAGGAGACAGAGGGAGAGGGGGAGGAGGAGGAAGAGGAGGAGGAAGAGGAAGAAGAAAAAGAAAAGAAGAAGGAGAAAGAAAGAAATTATTTAAAGATAACTTCAGAAAAGAGTCTTGGAGGAAAGTTTCAGGAAGTAGTTGGCAGTAGTCCCAAGTGGCTCCAAGTGGGTCATGAGAAGACATAGCTCTACTTCAGGGGCTGCTTTTCCTCTGACCAAAAGTACTTGAGAAAGAAGTAAGAATTTGGAACAAAGGATTGTGCCTCAATGTGTTTCATTGGGTTATATGTCTTTATATCAATAGAAATATTTCATTGGAGGCAATATGCAAAAAAGCACAAGAAGCAAAATTTTGTAGGACCTATCAGTAATAAAATTTTGTGGGACCTATCATATCTCTTATTACCATTGAGTATCAGTTAAGTTGAGAGTTGGAATGAGGAAAAAACACCTGTTAACAAAAATGCAGCTGACGAGTAATATTATATTTTGCAAAATGATCTCTCTCTTTTCCATCCCCATGCTTCCACTTGGATGTGGAAATCCATTTAAGTGGCCTATCACCCAGTTCACCTTTTTCTTTCTTTCTTTCTTTCTTTTTTTTTTTTTTTTTTTTTGGCTGTATACAATCTGTTGAATTACTTTTAGAGTTCTTAGTTCCATATGCCCTAGGACATCTAGATTTTTAAAATTCGTTTTGTCAGATTCCAATTCACTGTTAAGTCTTCCTTGCATTTTTTTCTATTTTCTAATAATTTTCTGTATATTCTGGAAACTATTAATTTTGATTAGTTTTCTCTTTGTTAGGTAGCTTTAATACATGAATTACCTGTGAATATAATTCTATTTTTTTCTTTGATTTCTAGTCAAGTGATGCATTTTGTGTTTGTGTTTATATGTGCATATATTTGTGAGTCCAGTAAAAAAAATTAAGACTGGGGGCTCCTGGGTGGCTCAGTGGGTTAAGCCTCTGCCTTCGGCTCAGGTCATGATCTCAGCGTCCTGGGATGGAGCCCCGAATCATGCTCTCTGCTCAGCGGGGAGCCTGCTTCCTCTTCTCTCTCTCTCTCTGCCTGCCTCTCCGCCTACTTGTGATCTCTGTCTGTCAAATAAGTAAATAAAATAAAAAAATTAAGACTGAATTTATTTATTTGTCAGAGAGAGAGAGAGACAGAGAGAGAGAGGGCAAGCACAAGCAAGGGGAGCAGCAGGCACAGAGAGAATCAGACTCCCCACTGAGCAAAGAGCCAAATGTGGAACTCAATCCCAGGACCCTGGGATCCTAACCTGAGCCTAGGAGGCAGACAATTAACCACCTGAGCCACCCAGACATCCCTGTGAGTCTATTAAATTTTGACAATGCTAGACATTTCAAAAAAATAAAGATTTTATGAACTTTAGACAATGTTATTCACCTTTAGAAATAACCTTTCCTTCTTTTAGGCAAATAGAGTGATGGCTATTCTCATTAATTATGGACTGTCTTGAGTTGAGGCTATATTGCAATCCCTATAAATCTAGGTTTACTTTGGATTTGTCCCTGGGTTTCCAGAGTTTTCAACTATAATCCTCTTTTATTTGGGGGCCCATTACTCTAATTGTTTTTGAACTCCAATATTTGCCTAATAAAGCTTCCGAAAATGCCCTGTTTGCTTGTCAGAGACTTTTGCTGATGATTTGAGTCATAAACCTCAGGAAACCAGTATTCAACAAATGTATTAAGATGGAAATCAGTCATGCCTTTGAAGTTCCATGTGTCCACCAGAAATTCATCTGGCATATTTGTCTAGTCACAGTTCTACTCCCTGAGCTACCATTTGGATCTTCAACCTCCTGCTCTAATCAGAATTAGAGAATTCTCTTAGAATAGAAGTAGCTATAAGAGGTAGGTGACCACTCCAAGATTTCTCCTGCTTTGCCCTTGCCTCTATAATTCTGATTGGCACAGTTAGTTCTTCATTGCCTTCAAACAGAATTTCTCTATGTTTTGATGGCTTTTCTAGTTATTTTAGGGAGAAGCACTGATAGGCTGTCAGAATTTTCTATTCTACAAATATGTCAAAACACAGTTTATTAGACTTTTCATGTGAGGGAAATTAGAAGTCATTATTAAACGGCCTTATTAGAGCTCAATGGCATATTTATATATAAAATAAATATAAATATATAAAATCATCAAACCGTAGAGGTTGTAGATACATATCTTAAATCTAAAAGAATTATAAAAAAGAAAGTGGATACAGAGATCTTATTTTCCCATCAGTTCATTCTTGTAAAAAACAAAAGTGTTTTATTGACATTACCAATGCCTATGTATTGATAGTACGTGCTTAAATTTTTGGCCAGCCAGGCTATGTGCCTTACATAGTTATTAATGATGACATTCATGATGCATGCTGGAAGTATATAACTGCAGTGAGTTTTTGAGTGTGTGTTTTTCTCCTTCTTTATTATTGTATAATTAACATACTATGCTATATTAATTTCAGGTATACAACATAATGAGTCAACAATTCTATAAATTACTCAGTGCTCACTAAGATGTAGTCACAATGAGAATGTGTTTTCTGTTTTTGTTTTTTTTTTTAAGTTTTGTTTTGTTTTGTTTTTCCTGATGAAATATGTCAAAGCAAAGTGTTTATATTAGAACACTGAGTTGTTACTATTTAGAGAATGGCTAAAAAATTTTATCTCATTTGGTTGTAAAGTAACTGTCTTCTAATAATAATATGTATTACATATATATGTGCATATATATATATATAATTTGAATCAAGAAACATTATTCACAATCATATTTTACCTAAAAGTGTTATTAATTAAAAGTGAGCTTCTTTTCTTCTTAGTTATAGCATTTGGTTACTAATAAAAATAATGTCACATCTTAACTTTTTTCTTATACCATAGTATTCATTGTCTCTAATGCATTTTATATTTAGCCTCTTATTGTGTAAATCATAAACATGATATTGAAAAGATATCTTATTTTTTTTAATGTAGCCAATACTGCATTTTTATTACTCTTACTACTGTTAATGTTATTGTTACTTATTTCTGACCGCCAAGAAAGGAAGCTTAATCAAACGGTGAGTTGAGTAATTAAAATGCCTTCCCAGCTTGACCCAGTCTAATCAACCCCAGGACCAAATGTCCACATTTTGTTTTTAGGTTTTATTATTATTTTTTTAAGTAAACCATATTGACTTAGAATCGAGCCAGAGTACTGTCTGTGATATTGTGGCCCTGATTAAATTCACAGCATCTTCCTTGCAGCAGGAAAAGTTTAGTCATATGTTCTGACTGAAAGTGGGGCATAAAAAAGTCCCAGTGTGGGCTATTATCTGATCCATTATGATGGCAAGTCTTTTGTTAAAAGTTGATTTGTAGGCTAATGTGGAAATTGTTAGAATGGATTATTCCTGCATGTTATCCAAAAGTGGCCTCGGGCTATTAGAAATTATGGTAGCATAATTATTATCACAGGGAGATATATTTTGTTTGCCTGAATTCTGTTTCTGGCTATCTTTGTGGATATTCAAATTAGAATCATCTCTGCTATTAAATAGCACATGCAGATATTTTTGTGTCAATAAAAAGACAAAACAATGATTATTAAGTGATCAAGTTATTTGATCAATAGGCATTCAGATTGTAGGCACCAGAGAAATCATAGTATGATAATATAATACACTTTGATTTTTCTGGTTTAAATAAATGCCCTTAATGACTCTCATAATTTTAATCACTATAGATGTATGTCTGTTCCATTAGTAAATGTAGGTGCAGGAAACTCCCAGGACACATTACTCCTTAGTATCCCATCTTAGAATTTTAGTACTTACTCATGGGTGTTTTGTTTTGGTAATAGCAGATATTGCAATAAGTATTTTAAAATGATGTATTTGTCATATAGTTAATGGGCAGAATTTTTGAATAAAGAAGTATCCATTTAATGTCTTCCCACTTAACTTATTATTCCAAAGAAAAATTTCTAGACATCGAAGATCATAACCAGTTATGAACAAGAAGACAATGTTTTATATTAATTACCTCTCAAGTACTATTTCTAAGATATATAGCATAGCCTCTGCATATGAAATCAATAAACTTAAAGAATAATCTTCCTTTCTCATTGACTCTCTCCATCTTTTTTTTTTTTACTTCTATTTTTTAGATTGGAGTAATGACTCCCAGATTTTTATGAAGTTGTGCTAATGTTTAGTTATACAAAAGTTTAACATAATTATCACCAATTAATGATCTGTTCTGCCCCCTTCAAATCCACTACTGTTACACATTGTCAGAAATGACAGCTTTCTCTCTAAAAGATGAGTGTGGAGAGAAGAGGGGTATGGGTTTTTTCACCTTAAAATGTGTAGTTGTTTTATATAAAGGTACAGAGAAAGAATAAAAAACAGATCATCATTATTGTGGAAGGTTTACTGTGTTATTTTGGAAGGTCTTCTCATACTACTAAACTGAAACAAAGAAAACCAAAATGTGGTGATTTATCTAACACATGGAATGTCCAAAATATAACACAACTCAGCCCTCCAACTGTGGTATAAAGAATATTCATTTCACTAGATTAAACAGTAATGTGTTGAACTGTCACAAGAATACTTCCTTGACTGAATTAAAAGGAAAGATATAAACATTTAAGATTAGTTAAATTAAGCCCCTTCTAGTTGCCAGTAACAGAAAAACTGAAAAAGTAATGTGAAAAAGGGGATTTATGGCCTGAAACAAAACAATGAGAAGAAAGGACTTTATTTATTTTTTAAAAATTACAATAACAACAAACACTTCTTGTGAGTTCTTTAAGACCTATGGGCATGGTTAGTTACACCCTGAAGGACATTCACAATAACCAACACTCTTTGCACTCCTTGGGAAAGGCTCCAAAAGCTCAAGTTCAAAAAATAGTGGGACTGGGGAATTAGAGGCCAAGGGAGATTCTGGGATCCAGGAGGCCACCGACAAGTAGGAAAAGGCTCAGTACCTGAGTGGCATGAAGATGGCCAGGGTGCAGAGCAACTGCTAGTGAAGAAGACCATATTTGACATGGAGGTCAATACAAGCCCAGCACAGACTAAGCAGCTTATCAGCTTCAGGTAGCCATGGCTAAGGAGATCAAGGAGCAGGTACAGGAGTGGGTGGTGGAGCAGGCCCACCAGGGGGCAGTGCAGGAGGAGGAGCTAACACCAGAAAGGAGCTGGAGGAAGCCACCAGAAGCCTAGTGCTATACGCGGGAGCACTTGCCAATGTGGAGAAGTCCCAGCTGATTATGCAGCCAGAGGCAGAAGATGAGTGTGCAAATATGCGAGAAGTCCAAAGCCTTTGCCTCAGAAGCAGGAGACCCAGGGGGTGCCTGCATGGCTGACTTGGTTAAGCGTCCTACTCTTGATTCCAGCTCAGGTCCTGATCTCAGTTTGTAAGATTGAGCCTGGCATTGAGCTTATGTCAGACTCTATGCTGGGCATGGAGCCTGCTTAAGAGTCTCCCTCTCACCCAAATACTAAATAAGTAAGAAGCAGGAGAGCTGGGTGGAGGCTGTACAGATAGCCAAGAAGGCAAAAGCATTCCAGCTGTAAGGAGTTGCTCAGTGGGACATTCTGCTAGAGGAGCTTCCCCAGGTGGCACAGGGGATCAGTAGTCCATGACTGTAGCTAATAAGATCACACTGGCTTCCAGTGGAAGCTTGGGCTATCGGGATTGGCCAAAATGCCCCAGGAAGCTGCAGACATCCTAAACTGCCTCCTTGAGAACATGCAGAGACACACAAATGTCAGCATCTCAAGTGAACCACAAGCTTCTGTCAACAGCCTGAACCCTAAACCTTCCCCAGTGCTTATCTCCGTGGTTTAAGTAGCCCAAATCATCCCCATATTGCATCAACTTCAGTGGCCTTCCTGAGCATGTTCTTTGACAGTGGGGATCCACCTGTCATGTCTCCTTACCAAATAGCCTGTACCTTGCCTTGAAGAGGAAGGGTGGTTCTCCTTCCCACCCTTACATGGCAAAGATGGCCAGTCACCCCCCAGGGTCCCATGCCAGTCTCCTGATTATCCTATTCCACACCCTACTTAACTTCCTAATTAAATTCAACTGTCTGAACCTGTTGTCCAGAATTCTTTCCTGACCATGATAGGGATGGCCTGAGGCTCTCAACTTCCCTTATTAAAGAAATTGCTGTTGATAAGTTTTTTTTTTTTTTAAATCTGGTTAACTATCTGTAACTAAGGCAATCTCCACCGAATAACATACAACAAGAAAAAAAAAAAAAAAACATTTTGAGCTATTCAACATGGCACAAATATACTGTTTTGGAGGGGAACCCTCCCCCCACCCGGCTTCTGCCCAATTTTACAAGTCTTGGTATGAGATAGGGTCTATTTTTCCACTAAAGAATTGAACGAACATAAAAATCTGTTACTCTCAAATTGGTGTTAAAGTCACAGACAAATGAAGCTCCTAACTAAGGGTTTAAGTCTCAAGGAACTAACTCAAAAACAAAAGGTCAATTTAAAATTCAACTACAAAGCCATTTCTGAGAATGGCTGCAGAAACAATGACCAGTGGTGGCAACAATCTTAAATAGTAGCAGCAATTGCAAACAATGAGAAAATGAGGGTTTGAGGGTGTTTTTTTGTTTGTTTTGTTTTTGTTTTTTGGGTAGTGTTGATGGCGGGGTTTCCATGTGTTTGTGTTGCTTATCTAAATGTGGTAAAATACAAGATGCATGGTTAAATTTGAATTTCAGGCAAACAATAAATGCTATTTTTAATAAGTATTTCACAAATATTGCATGGAACACTACTTTTAATATTGCATGACACTACTTTTGTTATTGTTGTTGTTGCTGTTATTGAACAGATTTTCCAATTTAACTTGGCACCCTGTATTTTTTTTTCTTTGGCTAGATTTGTTACTTAACAAGTAGCCTTAGATTAAATGGATTTTTATCTCATGTTAGCAGATTCTTTGCTACCAAAAGCTTTGATTTTAAAAGACTCCATACCATGAAGGGGGAGCTTCAAGTAATATGTACCAATTTGTTCATTTTAATTAAAGATAGTGAAAAGATTAAAAATGTATCTAATATATGCTGGGTTCAGAGGATGGCAACACTTGCTAAATAAGTATTAGGAAACACTTATTAAATTGGAACATTGTTTACTGTTGGAATCAAAGGATTTGGTATTTAGGAACCGAGCAAGAAATCAATGTTGAAGTGCATTGGTTACTTTGAATCTTGAGTATAAGGAAGTCTGCACATGCACCAAGTGTGGTACAAAGAGAACTTATTTGAGTAAAAGAGAAAAGGGAACAATATGGCATTGCCAGGAAAAGCCCGTTTTCCCTGCAGTTAGATATTAAATTTGACTGCTAAGCAAATAACCTAGAACCTGGCAGACTTAGGAAGTTGATTTCTCTATAAGAAGGTAATGTTCATGGAGCAACAGATGAAGACCAGAGACTGAAAAGAATTACATGGAGCACAAGAGAATCCTAAATATAAGAGTCTTCTCTCTTCCTTCCTTTAAGTGATTCTACCTGACAGTAGACGGGTGAAGTGGATTTGTGAAGATACGGCCACACTGGAACCTAAAAGCAAAGTCCAGATTGAACACACGATGTCTCTGTGATCTCTTCTGAGGGAGGTCTAGAGAGAAGGTAAATTTAGGAACATTTTAGGAACACTCAGGCTGCAAAAGTAGAGTATGGAACCAAACGGTTCAGAATTAAATCCTAGCTTCCCAATCCTCTGGTGGTGAGATACAAATGATTTTCACTATTGTTATTATGGAGTCACTTTTGTATATGCTAAAATGACAATAAAAAATGTTAATAAAAGGGGCGCCTGAGTGGCTCAGTCAGTTAACTGTCTGCCTTCAGCTCAGGTCATCATCCTGGGGTCCTGGGATAGAGTCTCTTGTTGGGGGTCTCTGCTCAGTGGGGAGCCTGCTTCTCCCTCTCTCCCTCTGCCCCTTCCCTTGCTCATGCTCTCTCTCTGTCAAATAAATAAAAATAAAATCTTTTAAAAAATGTTAACAACTTTGTGTGACCCATACAAGTCTAGGATAATTAACTGCATTTTTATATCAAAACATTTTTTATAAATAAAGAAAGTATCAGCTATTATTATTTGCTTCGAAAACATATGTCAAAATATGATATTGTGCATAATGTCAATGTTTTGATTTTTTTTAATCCGCTTTAAGGACAAAACCATTGTCAAGTAACACGATGCTGATGAGGATGTGGAACAACAGAAACTCATTCATTGGAGAAGGGAATGCCGAATGGTACATCCACTTTGGAAGATAATTTGTGATTTCTTACAAAACTAAGCATAGTTACCATTTACCATTTGATCTAGCCATTGTGTTCTTTTGTATTTACCTAAAAGCTAAACAATTATGTCCACATAAAAGCCTGAACACAGATATTTATTGCAGCTTTACTCATAATTGCCCAAACTTGGAAGCAACCAAAATGCCCCTCAGTATGTAAATGGGTAAATAAACTGTGGCACATGCAGACGACGAAATATCATTTGGATCTAAGAAGAAATGAGCTGTCAAGCTATAAAAAGACACAAGGAAACTTAAAATGCATATTATTAAGTGAAAGAAGCCAACCCGAAAATCTGTATGATTTTTAATAAGTAACATTTTAGGAACGGCAAAACTATAGTGACACGAAAAAGATCAAGAGTTTCAGGGGGAGAGGAGGTGAGATGAATACTGGGAGCACAAACGATTTTCAGGGCAGTAAACTACTCTGTATGATACTCCTCTGATGGATACATGCCATTATATTTTGTCCAAATTCATAGGATGCACAATACCAAGAGTCACTTGGAAGGTAAACTATGATTTTGATGCGTCAGTGAAGATTCATCTATTTTAGCAAGCATACCACTATGTATAAAGGCACAGGGGAGGCATGTGTGGAGGCAAAGGGTAGGCACAAATCTCTGTACCTTCTTCTCAATTTTGCTATGAACGTAAAACTGCTCTGAGAAAATAAAGTCTTTAAAAAAAACATACAAACACACAAAAAATCAACAAGGACATTACAAGAAATTAAATTTACAGGCCAATAATCTCATGTAATCACAAACACATTGAAGTGCAAAATTGGTTTAAATTTGAAAATCGATTAGTATAATTCATTAATTAATAAGAAGTTTCTTACAATTTTATCAGTAGATACAGATCAACCATCCTTAAAAACAAGAGCAGTATAATAAGATAGAAGGGAACTGCCTCCATATGATAAGGAATACGTGCCCAAAAAAGTGTTACAGGTAATAGTGAGTTACTGATAGCTTCATTCTGACAGTGAAAACAGACGAGGATACTCACTATCACCATTAGTATTTAATATTGTAATGGAAGTTCACATGAGTACAAACTCTGATGTTTGAAGATTGGAAAGAAAAAGTATAACTGTCATCTTTCCCATATGAATGTATAAAATTTAAAATAACTTGCACCAAAATAGTGTAACTGACAAATGAAGGTAGCAAAGTTGCTAAATATAAGGTGTATATTAAAACAATCTGTTGTATTTCTATGGGGCACCTGGGTGGTTCAGTCAGTTAAGTATCCAACTCCTGGTTTCAGCTCAGGTTATGATCTTGCTGTGTTAGATCAAGCCTGACATCGGGCTCTGTGCTCAGAAGTCTACTTCAAAGTCTCTCCCCATCCCCATCTGCTCCCCTCCCTCTGCTCATGCTCTCTCTAAAATAAATAAATAAATAAAATCTTTAAAACAATTTATTGTATTTTTATGTATGACAGAAACATTTACAAAAAATAAAATAAAAATCATCATTTCAGTAACATGAATAAATGTAATAGAATGCCTTCAAGGAATATGTTTACTTAAAATTCATGATTTATCATCACAGAAATTTATGAAATATTATTAAGAGAAACTTAAGAATATCTAAATAAAAAGGGATACTCTGTATTATTTTATTGGAAAATTCAATATTAAAAGTATGTCAACCCATTTCAAATGTGATCTAGGAGTCTATGTATCTACTAAGATGTCTGTGAGTTTCTTTCCTTTTTGTCTTTTTTTTTTTTGAAAAATGGATTTATAAATTTGGAAACTATTATTTAAAAGGAAAGAGCCAGAAGTACTCAAGGTAATCTTAGGAAGAGAATTGAAGGACTATCATACATCAAGAGTTATTATATATTTAAAATGATTAAAAGAGTGTCATTGGAATGGAATACAATAGAAAAACCAGAATCAGATATAAGTATACTTGATCACTTGTTTTGACCAAAGTTGATAGGTACTGTGGTACAATTAGGTAAGGATAGTTTTTCAATCAGTTAGGCAGCATCTGTATGTCCTTATGGAGAGAGAAAATGAGATATAACCCCTATTTTGCATCATTTACAAAGATAAATTATATAGGAAATATAAAACAATGGATATGCTACAATTTAAAATAAAAATAACAGGGGCACCTGGGTGGCTCAGTGGTTAAAGCCTCTGCTTTCGGCTCAGGTCATGATCCCAGGGTCCTGGGATCAAGCCATGCATCGGACTCTCTGCTCAGCAGGGAGCCTGCTTCCCCCTCTCTCTCTGCCTGCCTCTCTGCCTACTTGTGATCTTTGTCTGTCAAGTGAATAGATGGAACCTTTAAAAAAATAAAATAAAATAAAAATAACATATAAATATCTGGACTAGGGAAAATTTCTTCATAGGATATAAGAATACTTTAAGAAAAGTGGTCCTTATAATAAGAAAAAAAATTTTTAAATAAGTACTGTAGAGTAGAAGAATATATTTGCAACATATGTGATCAAATAAGGAGTCTATTCCGGAATATATGTTAAGGGAGATAAACCATCAGAGACTGTGGACTCTGAGAAACAAACTGAGGGTTTTTGAGGGGAGACAGATGGGGGGCTGGGTGAGTCTGGTGGTGGGTATTAAGGAGGGCATGTATTGCATGCAGCACTGGGTGTGGTACATAAACAATGAATCTTGGAACACTGAAAAGAATTAAATTAAAAAAAAAAACTTCAAACCATTAAAAAACCAGACATCACAATATAACATCAGGTAAGAGATTACAATAGACGTATACAAGAAGATATCAAAATGGGCAATGAACATAGGAAAATATTTTCACACTGCTTAATAAACCCAAAAATAAAATTCAAATTATAACAAAAATTCCTTGCCCTTACTCCGGATGAGATATGAGAGAGAGAGAGAGAGAGAGAGAGAGAGAGAGAGAGAGACCAAGAGACCATCTTGATAAAATGAAGAGAATGTGGACTTTTTTTTTTTAAAGATTTTATTTATTTATTTGTCAGATAGAGAGAGAGCGCAGGAGCGAGCACAGGCAGACAGAGAGGCAGGCAGAGGTAGAGAGAGAAGCAGGCTCACTGCCGAGCAAGGAGCCCGATGTGGGACTCGATCCCAGGACACTGGGATCATGACCTGAGCCGAAGGCAGCTGCTTAACCAACTGAGCCACCCAGGCGTCCCAAATGTGGACTTTTTTTTAAAAGATTTTATTTTTCTAAGTCATCTCTTCAAATCTCATGCATATATTCTTCAAAAATGTTTGCACCTGTGCAGTGTGAGAAATGTACAGCATTGTTCATAATATTTTTAATAATAATCCCCTTCAAATGATGAAAAAGTTATCAAAAACAGAATGCAGGGACACCTGGGTGGCTCAGTGGGTTAAGCCTCTGCCTTTGGCTCAGGTCATGATCTCAGGGTCCTGGGATCGAGCCCCACATCAGGCTCTCTGCTCAACGGGGAGCCTGCTTCCTTCTCTCTCTCTGCCTGCTTTTCTGCCTACTTGTGATTTCTGTCTATCAAGTAAATAAAAACAAATAGAATGCATAAAATTTTGCTGTATATGCATGAAATAGTGTAATACACAATATTATCACGTGAAAACAATCTATAATCAAACTCCAGTTATGCACAAAGGCATAGATAAAGCTAGGGTGCTGGGGTGGCTCAATTGTTTAAGCATCTGCCTTTGGCTCAGATCATGATCCCAGGACCCTGGGATCCAGCCCTGCACTGGGCTCCCTGCTCAGCAGGGAGTCTGCTTCTCCGTCTCCCTTTACCCTTCCCCTCTGCTTCTGCTCTCTCACTCTCTCACTCTCTCTTTCTCTCTCTCAAATAAATAAAGTCTTTAAAAAAATAGGCGAAGCTGACAAAGAATGCTGTGCTAAAGAAAGAGGTACAGAAGAATATATGCAATATGATTCCACTTAATATTAAGAGCGGGAAAAAGTCAGAGAAGAGTATACAATAGGTTTCAATTTGTGACTACACCAAGAGCAAGACGATTATTTTCATAAATGGCCACTTTTCAATATATGCTGTATTTATATATATGTTAATGTAGCTACATGCAACAATAGTATGCATACATACAATTTTGTGTGTGTGTGCATTTCTGCATCAAATCCATCCTTCTGAATCTCAAATATCTAATATGGCACTAATTTCTTTTTTTGCTACCTGTGCTAGAATATATGTAATCATATTCTGTTCTCAGTGATCACATTGAAAAGAAAAAACACAAAATCCTGTCTTCTTGGATATAGCAAAATTGTATTTCTTATTGCTCTCATCTTTAATGCTTCAGGTCCTCAAAGAATTTCTTTTAAACCTAATTTTGGGAAAAAGAGCTTCCTAGCTGATCTTAATACTTCCTTTTTCGGATAGCAATTGAATAGCAGTGTCTCTCATTCCAAAACCACAGGATCAGCACGATCCTGAGACTTTGGTCTTGTTTGGTGTATGAGTCCAGATAAACTAGTTATGCTCAAGTGATAACCTGCTCCACTACCAGCCATAGCGGGGCATCACAACATGGTTTATTTCCCCATGCTACATAGCCACCGCAGACCCAGAGAGGCTGCTTGTTCTCCTAAGCCGGGGGTTCGGACAAAGAATGTTTATCTTGACAAGTCCTTGCGCAAAATGTATCATGGAAGAGACAGAGAGGGGGAGTTACGCCATGGCTCCAGAGGTTTCTAAACAGTGCTGTGGGTTACGTCCACTTCCACTCCAATGGCCAGGCAAGTAGCATGGCCACATCTAACTTTAAGGTGTGTGGGGAAGTTCAATTTTGTATACTTACAAGCAGGAGCCCCACTATGTCTGCAGGAGTCCTAATCAATTATGCTATGGAGGCTTCTTAAATTCATATTTGTGAATAATAGCTGTTAGGTCTTGGAATTCCCTAAAATGAATATACCATATTATTTTTGATTGTGTTTTCAAGAGCAAGCACAAAAATATATGGTTAAAGGATATTTTACCTCACATATAATTTTTGAAGATGTCTTTTAAGGGCTATTAACCATGAGAAAAAAAAATTGTCTTTTCTGTGTACAGTTACATTTTATCTAGTAATTTTCCACAGACATGGAGGCTTAAAATTTTATTTTGAATTTGTCTGTTTAGGTTATTATCAATTAAAGGAATAGAGATGCTGAGGATGCTGTGTTATAAAATTACTTTTATAACCACTTGAATTGCTACAGCAATGTATTCAGTAATTAAGATGCTAACCTCCAGAACCATTTGCAATGGTAAAATACTGCCTTATATGAAGGTTCCTTATCCTCTTTTCTCTCCTAGAGAATTTTTTTTAAAGGGTTTTTTTAAGATTTTATTTATTTATTAGTTAGAGAGAGAGAGAGTGAGAGCACAGGCAGACAGAGCGGCAGGCAGAGGCAGAGGGAGAAGCAGGCTCCCTGCCGAGCAAGGAGCCCGATGTGGGACTCGATCCCAGGACGCTGGGATCATGACCTGACCGAAGGCAGCCGCTTAACCAACTGAGCCACCCAGGCGTCCGTCTCCTAGAGAATTAAAAAGCCATTATGTTAAATTGCCCAACTTGAAAAAAGCCATTGTTATAATTTTTCTACATTACCCTATTTCATGAACACAGTGAATATACATGCATGTTTGTATGTTTTGTGTGTATGTGTTGTATTTTGTTAATACAGAATAGCTGATTAACATATTTTTAAGATACTCTATGATCTTTAAATCCCAGACTCCCCACTTGACTTACAAGTCCCCTTTAGTATCCTGTATGGGAATCAGAGAAGATAGGCACAAAAGAAACACATGTATAATTTCCTGGGGACCATTGATTTTTCCAGGGTTGGCTGTGTTGATAAAAAGCTTTTTAGCTCTCTTTCCTTAGTCTCCTTATCCCTAGTCCCAGGTGTCAGATAGACTTTTATTTTCTTTCTCATTTTATATTTGCCTGAAGTTCTTATCTGTCTGTAGCCTCTTGCCTGTTTGCTTTGGATTCTGCTAGCCTAACATTATAAACCTTTCAGACTGGATGGGGATTTGGTCCTAAAAAAGGTCTTGAGACTGAGATGTTTTTTGTTTTTGTTATTATTTATTTATTTATTTATTTATTACCTGTATGCCACCAGCTCACTGAGAAAGTGTTTTCTGGATTATTTTTTTCTTTTAGATTTTATTAATTCATTTGACAGAAAGGCAGGAAAAGTAGACAGAGCAGCAGGCAGAGTGAGAGGGAGAAGCAGGCTCTCTACTGAGCAGGGAGCCGGATGCGGGACTCCATCCCAAGCCTGGGATCATGACCTGAGCCAAAGGCAGCTGCTTAACTTACTGAGCCAACCAGGCGCCCGAGAAAGTGTTATCCGAACCTATTCTCATTACATCCTGGTACCTAATTGTGGTGTAGCCTCCATCTCCTTTTATTTGGGAAGTATATTTTAGCTTGTTTTCCTTTCACACTCATGAACTGCTAATCTGTATTATTATTGTCTTGGAAGGTGGGTTATAGCTTAATCATGATTCAGAACTATCAACATTTTATTACAAGAATTTTTCCTCATTGCACTTTAAAACTTATAAACAGAAAACAATTCACCTACACTTGAAAGGTAAGAGCTAACAAAATACTCAAAAGAAAGTAAAAATACATGTAATTTTATCACTCATAGAAATAGAAACAAAACAATGTTTTAAGAAAATATTAAATAACACTTCATAAAAGTCATTTAAGTTCTGATTATATATAAAACCTTTGCAAAATTTGATTATGGTCAAAGATTTTATGATGAAAAGTTGCATTGACTATGAGTAAAAAATAAATCTTCTAATATATGTAAATAATAAGAACCAAATAAGGCATTAACCCCCATATATATAGTAACTTTATAAAAGAAAAAAAATATGACTTGCCGTGATGGCAAAAATATAACTTGCCATCTAGCTTCAAGTGAATTATAGGCAAGTGTCCTTTTGTCAGAAAGCTTACAATCCGGTGATAAAGGTATATATAATTAATCCACAATTAATTATATATGTATATATATAATTTATTTTGAGAAACTTTATGGAAAAGAAACAACAGAATAATGTGTTTCAGAGTAATTCAAGTTACATGGCGCAGTCAGGTAGCAACGGTCATCTAATGCCCTCTGAGGAAATTACATTGAAAATCATTGTCATTTTTGAAAAATAGGAACAAGGGCCAATGTTATCTGCATAATAATAACGAAGGAGAGGAGGAAAGGAAGCAGATAAGTAAGCAGGGTCTTGTTCTTTTATGACTTTATAGAAAGTAGTAATGAGTAATGAGTTCACTTACTCTTCTAAATGAAATGGAAAATTGCTCTAAAATTTAAGGAAAGGGATTACGTGAACTGGGTTGTAATTTTTAAGACGATCTGGCTGGCAGATTAGGTTTGACTGTGATATGGCAATAGTGAAAAAAGAAAGGCCACATAGGAGGCAATTTTAATAATCCTTGTGAGAGGTAATTAATACCATAGCAATGACCACAGGCACCTTATTTCTAATTCTAATACATTTCAAACAATGTATCCTTTCAAATGCTGGTGGTAGGCAGTCTGCAATAAGAGTCCACTTGAAGAAAGACCACCAGACAGCAACAAAGCTCTGACCATTGTAGACCCTCTGGACTCACCTGAGAAATCAGGGACTGCACCCCTGGACATATTTTTCAGGACTGAGAGTAGTCAACTGCAAAGGCTTTACCTAGCAGGCCTCACAGAAGAAAGCTCTCCTCTTCACACTGGACCTAGTTCATAGACAATGTTTTGCAGCGTCGGAAGGCGTTTCCATCAAGAACTCAGCATTACATTTGATTCTTAGGAATGAAACCATTTAAGATCCACTAAGCTAGTAGGTTCTAAGGCATGTTTTCATTCACCTAGGATTATCAACTTAATTATTTTCTTGGTCAGAAGAAGTTATTAGTATAACTTTTTATAACCAGGACATGGAGGTACTTTGAGGCTAACTAATTGCCAAACCCAAAAGTAAACAAAACAAAAAGACCATTAACATTATTTCCAAAGCATGCTTGTGTGTTAGAAGAGAAACCATATAGAATTCATATCTAATGAAGTATTTTACCCTCTGAATGAGATTCACCAGTTGTAAATGTAATATTTGATGAGTTTTGACATATACATATAACCATGCAATGACCACCAAAATATAGAATGGTTCCATCACTTCCAAAATACCTCCTGAGTTTTTTTTTTAATTTTTTTTTTTTAAGATTTTATTTATTAGTTAGAGAGAGAGAGAGATCGAGCACAGGCAGACAGAAAGGCAGGCAGAGGCAGAGGGAGAAGCAGGCTCCCTGCCGAGCAAGGAGCCCGATGTGGGACTCGATCCCAGGACGCTGGGATCATGACCTGAGCCGAAGGCAGCCTCCTTACCAGCTGAGCCACCCAGGCGTCCCTCCTGAGTTTTTTAAATCAATCTCATCCCCCTCCCAGTTCCTTGAACACCATGGCTCGTTCTCTCTTCTTACATCTATTTATTTATTTTCAGTTTAGGGAATGCAAAATAAATGTGATCATTCAGCATGTAGTCTTTTGTGTCTGGCTTGAATGCACTTAGCTAAATGTTTTTGAAATTCGGTCATGTTGCATGTTTAAGTATGAAGTTCTTTCCTATTTATTTCCTAATAGTATGCAGAAGTACTGACAGACTATACCCATTCACCAGCCAATGGTATTTGGGTTGCTTCTACATTTAGGCTATTATGAAACATACTCACTCATGTTTTTGGAAGATATGTATGTATGTATTTATTTTGTGTGTTTCTTTTAGTTAAACATCAAGGAATAGAGTTATAAGTGTGTGTTTAGATTTGTAAGATAAGGCCAAACTGTTTTCCAAATGTTTTTATAGTTTTACCTTTTCACCAACAAAGTATTATAGTTCTGGAAAAATAATTCCCTCACCAACAACTGGTATTGTCAATTGTTTCAGTTTTGGCATTCTAATATGTCTATAGTAGTATCTCATTTTGGTTTTAATTGAATTTGCTTCATGACTAATATTTGGCACTAAAGGAAAGGGAAAAATTGGATTAATTTCTTCAACAGACACAAGGGCACTTGAAGGATTTATATCAATGATTAGATTCAAATTTGTTCATATTTTAGAAGCCAAAGAATGGAGAAAAATACTACTATCTTAGCTCTGGAGAAGAGAATATTAGATGTTGGTCACATTTTTTTCCATTATAAGTAATTTTGATTAAACTCATGTCAACTACCAGCTAAGGATTAAGTACGCATGTTAAGTAAACTCCCACCTCAATATTTTTTATTACATTTTGGTGTGTTTTAGGTAAATGTTCAATATCTTAATGCTTTTTATTCTCATTGAATACAACATTTACACAGTCTAGATAAACTAGAAATGGTGAGAAGCAATAATACTTGAAAAGTGTGTTTTGCTTTCAAAGTCATTTTCAAGTGTGGTTATTCCAATTACCTCCCCCTCCAAACCCCATTGTCATAAATAATGCAGAGCATGGAATATAGTTCAGTACAACAATTATAGGTAGAAATGGTGTCATAAAAATCTGGTTTCAAATTTCCACTCTTCCTTGTTAGCTGTGTGATCTTGAAAAGGCAAAGTAACTTCTCTGATTCTCAATTTCTGGTGTGTGACATAGTGAATGAGCTTTGACTGGATGGTCCTGAGACTTAAAAGTGAAGATGGGTAGACAGTTTCTCTAGACTGCTGCACAGTAAACCATTATTAGTACATACACATGTGCACCCTTGTGCACACATTTACACACACACACACACATACACAGAGTTTAGCTTCCCTTCTCTTCAGTTGCTTTCTCAAATGGAATTTTTCTATCTGCTCCCCAGAAAGGAAAAGAAATAGGTTGATCAATAGCAGCAACAACAAAATAAATATATTCCTTTAAGCTTTTACTGACCAATATCTTAAACATTTTGCATATATTTGCTTATATTTAAGAAAGTTTCCTGTGTTCATTAACAAACTTAATTAGGGAGATAATGCGTATCAGAGTTAAATTATTCTTTAACTGAAATGTTATATTAAAAAATTCTATATTTTTTAGTCCCATTTCAGTATTTTTATTGTTTGTCAAATTTTTATATTATCTTATGGCATCATATAAGACAGCATTTTCTAATGTCAAATTATACTATAGATAAGAGTGCTATGATCTTTTACAAAACCCAGCATAAAGATCATAAAAATGTATATGATTTCTGTTGGTGTCTGATTGTCTAATTATCTCAGAAAATTATGATAAAAAGTTCTGCCTCAGCCTTATTTTAGTGTACACAATAGGGTAATTGCAAGAATTTCTTCATACTTTTAAAGAGAAAGAGAAGCATATAAAATTTGATAACAGTTGCCATGGTGTCTATCTTTAAAGCAAAAGAGAAAGAGACATTCACTTTAAAAATAAATATGAGGAAGTGGAGATGCAACGGGGGTGAGAGTTAAGGTGGTAGGAAAAGTAAAAATGAAAGAAGATGGGATCGGGAGGGAGAAAAACCAAAAGAGACTCTTAATGTCATAAAACAAACTGAGGGGGGTGGGGGGAAGAGGGGTTGGGTGAGGGTGGTGGGGTTACATCATATGTTTAAATAAAGCTTAAATAAAGTTAATAAATAAATAAATAAATAAATAAATAAATAAATAAACTACAGGGAAACTACCCTCCTATAAACTGTTTATATAAAACAAAAAATACCTCCACAAAGCTGTTATCAAAATGTATCCACACTAAAGTATTTTACTATTTGACATCTTCCTTAGCTCACTCAGTCCAACTTCTTCTCACTTACTGAATTTTCCCCTCTCTCTGTCTTTTCCAGTGCTCATTATTTCTATTACACTATTTTTTAAAACTTTCAAAATCTTGCTTAATGTCTGCAAACCCTGGTATTTTATTACTATATTAAATATCAATTCTAGGCATATCATGACTTTCTTAGCATATTAGTTTGATTGGCACTTTCTCATAAGCATTTTTTTCCTTGCTGTTCAATAAAAGTGAAATGGTGAACATTAGGTAAGCAGTGGAAGTTTCTGTAGAATTAGGTGTCTTAAGAAGGACAATATTGATTTCTGAAACACCAAGTGATGCAAGGCAGAAAGTGATTTTCCACACATCTAAATACTTGTTACATTTGTGTTTGAAATGCTGAAACCATAGAGAAAGTGCAGAAACATATTAGTGGAACATCTTTATGTGACATGAATACAAATTCAATTTGTAAAAGATTTAACAGCCTGCTAGTCAATCAGGAACACCCACCTGTACAGAGCACAGCTTTTCGATATCCTTCATAATGTATCGATTCTTTTCACTTCTCTTTCTTTGTGTAGGAATTGCTCTGAATATATTTTAAATTAAAGACCACTCTCTTTGTGGTGTGGGATATAAAGAGTATTCCTCTACTCTTTTACCTGCATATCTTGAAAATAAATTATTGTGTAGTGTTTTATGATTTTCAGAGTGATACGATTCATGGTAGCCTCAGAGATATTGAAATACAGTTATATCATAATGAATTTGGACAGACAATTTTTAGCTTTGACACTAATAAATGGTAGGTTCTCTAAAAAGTTCAACATAAGAATGGTAGTATCTATTTCACAATATTGATAATATTGAAAATAAACACTAAAGCAAAACTGCTCTATAAACTGAAAATGCAGTAAGTAAGTGGAAGATTTTCTACACAGATATAGATATATCACATTTTAGTGAATTTTTCTCATTATTCCTAAATAGAATTGAAATTTAAGTTACCTTCCATTTTTCCATTGTATGTTCCCCTAGCAGAGCTTTATGACTTCATTTGAAATTTCTAGGACTTCCTGACACTACTAATCCTCCAAATGAAAATATATTTATATATATTTTAATGTACCTAATGGGTTTAAGAGATAATTCCTACATTTATAAGCATAAATATTTGCTTGTTTTGAAAGATGTTGTATATTTCTCATGTTCTTCTAATATCAAATACACTTTCTAAATGATACTCAAAAATTAATTTTCATTTCAGGTAAGACTGTATGATTTCTTATTCAAGTGTTCTTGGAAGCATAAATATTTGAACCATATACATACAAGAAACTGTTCAGGAGAAATGCTGATAGGGTTTTTTTAACTTAGATTTTAAATCAAATAAATTTTTCATTTTTTTCCAATAAACTATATCTGACGTCTGAATGCTCCCTGAACAATTCGCATAATAACAAAACTATTTTACACATTTTATTTACTTGCCAAAACAACTCCTTAAGCTAGATATTATTACAGTCATTTTCCAAGAAAGGAAATTGAGGTGTGAAGCGTTTTAAGCCTTGTTACCAAATAGACAACTCATAAATTATTGGACTGTCATTTGAATTGAAAACTTTGTGACATCAGTTAGTGTTTTATGGATATATATACAGATATATATATATATATATATATATATATATATATATATATACACACACACATATATTAGTTGTATTAGTTAAAGGTTAATTAGAAACAAAACCACCAGGAGGTCAGGCAATTGGGAAAAAAAGATGGAAGCAATGGGAAAAGAAATGGCAGACAAACCAGTGAACGTGTGCGGGATCCATGAAAGCAGACAGGAATCAGAATTTTCTTCTACTCTGAAATCTTCAGCTTCGTCTATGGGATGATATGTGGGTGAGGTTGGACATTGCACCGTGGATTTGATACCCAATATAGCTGAGATGTCAAAGAAGCTGAAGGAGAAAGTTTGTCAGAAGCTAGATTTGCAGCAGATCTGCTTGCTCTTCTAGGGGGTAAAAAAACGACAAGAAATGAAAAAAAAAAAAAAAAAAAAAGGAATCCAAAAGATAATTAGCAAGCCATGTCAGCTTAAAGAGCTATCTTGTGGGGCACCTGGGTGCCTCAGTGGGTTAATCCTCTGCCTTTGGCTCAGGTCATGATCTCAGGGTCCTGGGATTAAGTCCCGCATCGGGCTCTCTGCTCAGCAGGGAGCCTGCTACCCGCCCGCCCCCACCTGTTGCTCAGCTTACTTGTGATCTCTCTCTTTCTGTCAAATAAATAAATACAATCTTGAAAAAAAATTAAAAAAAACTGTCTTGTGCCTTGGTCCAACTTGGTGGTCCAAGAATATGGCTGTTTCATTTCCACAAAAAAGATATCCTTTGTAACTGCATACATTTGGAAATAGAGAGCAAAGAGAATACTGAAAGAATATAGTTCCAGCTTAGCTATGTTGACACTACAAACCTATCACAGTTCAAATTTTGTTTTGGCCTCCACATATACCACTTTTAACCATGTTAACTTATAAATAAAGATATAAGGAAAGTCATGATTATATCCAATATAATGTGACTTTTTTCATATAATAAAAAATGTGCATGATTTGAAAGATGCTTCAAAAGTTTCCTCCCAGATCTCTATAACTATGTTTGGGTCTTATATTTCCCTTTAGCTAAGTCATATATTCCTTTGACATTCTTAAACTTAAATCTTGAGAGTCAGCATTAACTAGTAAATATAATTTTTATGTTACATGATAGGGTAATGAAAGAGGGTAAGAAAAAATGATCTCTACATATACTAATATATCCATTTGTATTCAGAAAAAAAGGAATGTTCATAATGATTGGAGCAAGGTGCATATTAGGCATTTACAACAAAACCTCACGAAAATGTTTAGGATTTTATGTTTATTATTTAGACGATATTTGGGTTTGTCACATTTAACCCTAAGGTGAATAAAAATCTGAGAATATATTTATTCATTTGAACTGTTACTTTCACAATTTATTTTTATTTATGTCTACTTTTATATTTAAATTTATTTTGTTCACTAACTTAAGGATATAAAATTTATATTATGTTTTACTCTAATCTTCTGGTATTAAGACCAGTTTCACTGTATTATTTTTAAGAAAATAATTCAGCTGGGGCACCTGGGTGGCTCAATGGGTTAAAGCCTCTGCTTTTGGCTCAGGTCATGATCCCAGGGTCCTGGGATCCAGCCCCGCATCAGGCTCTCTGCTCAAAAGGGAGCCTGCTTCCCTTCCTCTCTCTCTGCCTGCCTCTCTGCCTTTTGATCTCTGTCAAATAAATAAATAAAATCTTAAAAATAAAAAAAGAAAAGAATTCAGCTTTTCACAATTCCACAGTAGTAATCAACTAAAGGATGATGATAACATTGATTTGGAAGAAATGATGACTTACAAGGTCCTTTCTAGTTTCACTCAGAATAATTGTGTATATATTGAGTTTGATTTGATAGCTGTGATTGATGGTGAAGTCCTAAAAGCACAGTTCAATCTTTACAAATATGTAAAGACTAATGAAACAATAAGGCCATTAAAATTTAAGCACCATTTATTTAACAAAACCCAGAAAAAAAATCAAATCCAAGAGTCCTATGAAATAAAGAGTATTGGACTTAAGACACTGACAGAAGCAGGTGTTCAGGATTTCTCAAGTAAACATGAGTGTTTTGTGGGCTTATAAAATAACATTCTCAGAAACTAAGATACACTAAATGATGATTAGATTAAACAGATGATTAGATAGATTCATAGATGCATAGAGAAATATATAAAAACATATCCAATTGCTGAAATATCACAGGAAGACTACATCAAAGATATTTGTTTAAAAATGCTGGGTGATTCTGCAACAAAAAAGGTAGCTCAAGTATTTCTTTCCAAAACCCAATTCCCTTCACATCTTCAAAAACTGGTTATAATATTGAGTAATTCAGAAAAAAGAGGAAGGTGGCAAAGTATTTTTATCTTCAATTTAATTAATTTGCTTATTATTAACATAGTAAATTGTTGTATATGTATAATCTGAAGAAATGCTGCTTTCAATTTCAAGACTCACAAATTCAACCAATTCTGATGTGAATGTAGCATGAAGCATTTCATGGTCAAATTTGTGGACTGAAGCTTAAGTTTTGTATATATTCTGGGTGTTCCCCAGCCATAAGAAGTTTCACTTGATCTATTCAAGGTACTGTGATATAAAAAGTCAGTAACTAAATGATTTGTTTAATAATGTAAAAACACAAAATTCACAAAATCTATTGCATTGCATTTAAATGTTATTCTCATTACAGAATCTTGTATAAACACTACTGTATATTAAGATATTATTATTAAATGGAAAATGTCTCTTGAGAATGTGAAAGAACTCTGTATTTCTGCAAGATATCAATTTGGTCTCAACTTAAAAAATGGACAGTCATACATGCTTATTTATCTAATATTTTCAATATTTTAACAGTTGTAATACCACCTATGGGGAAGAAGTGCAACATGTTTACCTATGTCAGATAAATTTAAAGGACAAAATATATGAGCTTGGAGACACAGAGATTCTGCAAATCTTATGATATATTCAATAAGTCACCAGTAATTATCCATGAGGTTGTGATGATCTTTATATTGCATTCTGTAATCAGTCATAACCAAACCTGTTACAACTTTAATAAAATATTTTGTTTTATTTTTCAATAAAAGATGATAAGTGAACAGAAGACTCTACATTTTAGCTTTTTTGTAACATTATTATTTAAACATGGCAATAATTATATAGGATGTATTATTGGAACTAGCTACAGATAGACTGATAATACATATTTTCACATTTTTTAAAGATTTTGTTTATTTATTTGACAGACTGAGACCGCAAGTAGGCAGAGAGGTAGGCAGAGAGAAGGGTCATGCAGGCTCCTTGCTGATGTGGGGCTTGATCCCAGGATCCTGGGATCATGACCTGAGCCGAAGGCAGAGGTTTTAACTCACTGAGCCATCCAGGAGGCCCATATTTTCACATTTTGAAGATATAGTAGTAGCTCTTTTGTTTTGAGTAAAAAGGTTTGAAATGACTTTCTTGAGATTGTTAAAACTGATTTAAATATTTCCACATGTTATCTCTTAGACCTCTCTGAAACTTTGTTTGGTGTTACTTTTTTTAATTTTTTAAAATATTTTATTTATCTACTTGACAGATAGAGATCACAAGTAGGCAGAGAGGCAGGTAAAGAGAGAGGGGAGGGAGGTTCCCTGCTGAACACAGAGCCTGATGCTGGGCTCAATCTCAGGACCCTGGGATCATGACCTGAGCTGAAGGCAGAAGCTTTAACCCACTGAGCCACCCAGGAGCCCCTATTGTGATTATTCTTAAAACAAAAGACAGAAACAATTTAGTTGTATTGCATCCCTTGCAGATAGTGCTGACATGAACCCAGCATACATTAGGTAGGTTAATAAACATGAAGCAAGCTCATTTGTCGCATTAGAAATATTTAAATATTTGTACACAAAGCGGTTATGTAAGGGGACATGTATAGGATTAATATAAGGACTCATTCTTTCGTAATATTTTGTTTGCTTCAACAACAGAAAACAGGGGCGCCTGGGTGGCTCAGTGGGTTAAAGCCTCTGCCTTTGGCTCAGGTCATGATCTCAGGGTCCTGGGATCAAGCTCCGCTTCGCTTCTGGCTCTCTGCTCAGCAGGGAGCCCGCTTCCTCTTCTCTCTCTGCCTGCTTCTCTGCCTACTTGTGATCTCTGTCTGTCAAATAAATAAATAAATATATATATATCTTAAAAAAAAAACAATAGAAAACAAACAATATGAGTATACAAAAATGTAGCATTCTAACTATCTATGCACACAATTTCAGTGATCAGGGACTAATGTACCATTTTTGTAATTTTGCCCATATTATATTTGTTCTAATTATATTCACTGAAATACAATTTTATGTATGTGGAATTAAATAATTCAATTTACTTATAATTTATATCATTTTATGCCACCTTCTAAATCATTCTGTTATTATTGAATTAATAAAATGTATTGGTATAGATTTGAATATAGTGGTGGTGTTTGAAGGGAAAAGCTGGTTTCCACACAGATAATTTGACAGTAACTTAAGTTTACAGATGAAGATGGTCTCAAGTTGTGTCTGTGAGCTTTGAAAAAAATGAATAAATTAAATAAATCTTCCTAAAATGTAACTGACTGGAGTTTGTGATTAATAGATTATGGGGAAAAAAAGTTAGTAAATGTCCACAATGGCTCATATTCCTGCTTTGGACAATAGCACTCAGTGATGTACTGATAAATATTTAACAACTGTCTCTCCAAAGAGGAGGGAAACAAGCTGATTCAGGACCTTTGTTGATTTCCATGGTATAAATATACAAATCACGGCTGATTTCAAGCCATTGAACACAATATCACTAAATATGGAGTTGGGAATGAATGCACACCATTGGCTACATGAGACAGAGCTAGCCAACTGCATCACGATTGTTACTGTGCCATTTATGGAAATGTGCAAACCTTAAAAATTGATGAACTTGTAGAAAACAACTATAGAGATAAATCTATATAGAAATCCTCTTTGAGGGGTTCCTGGGTGGCTCAGTCATTGAGCGTCTGCCTTCAGCTCAGGTCATGGTCCCAGCATCCTGGGATCGAGCCCCACATCAGGCTGCTTGCTCTGCGGGAAGCCTGCTTCTCCCTCTCTCACTACCCCCCGTTGTGTTCCCTCTCTCGCTGTGCCTGTCTCTCTGACAAATAAATAAATAAAAAGAAATCCTCTTTGAAGTCACTGCCATATTTAAGATCATCAAGGAAGAGCTTGTAAAATAATGAGATGCAAAAGCAGAAAAAAGGATTTTAAATAAAGATTTTTTAAATAAAAGGAGATAAAGAGAGGACCACAGCTGACAATGAGAAGAACCGTCTAGAATGTTAGTAAACAAATCAGTAGAGTGAATATTCACAAACTTCATGTGAACACAATATTTCAATCAGGAGGAAATGGATGGTCTATTGTGGCAAATGATGAGAAAGACTAATAACGGATATAAGTCAGTTGACAATAAACATTTCATATTATGTGCTCTTGGTTATAGAAATTAGATTATGTTTATAGGAGTAAATAAAATATTACATAATGAAGATGGAAAATGGGAGTGGTTACATACTATTATGTATGTATGTTTGCCTGAAGTGGAAAGAGAGTGAGTCAGAATAAGAAGCTTAGATAATTCTGTTTTGATGGTTATTAATATTTGATAAGGGAAGAATGTTGAGAGGGAAATAATAAGATGGTATAGTCAATAATCAGAGAAAAGCTCATGAGGGTTTTAATCCTGAACTCAAGTGGAAGAATTTGTTTTGGACAGGAGAAGAATGCCTAAAATGAGGGAGAAGGAAGATGAGGACAGAAGCAAATAAACATGATAATGATGACCGTCTTGACACCAGTCTTCAGCTTTGCAGGTAAAGAAAGTAAAAGTTTCCATATGCTTCCTTCCCTGTGCTTTCAGAGGTCAATTGGAAATCAGTCTTATATTGTCCGTACTTTTGATTTACAAATTGAATGTAAACTTTAAAGCAGACTTCTTTTAATCTGTATGTAATACCCAGTAGAGGGCCTGTGGGGGGAAAAAAAAAAAGACTACTAAAATAATAACTAAAGGTGATGAACATGGATGGAACATCATGGAAATTGATCTTCCTAAAGTCACCAGGACAACCAATGACAAAACATTCTAGCATGTAGACTCAGCATCTGTTCACTGTCTTCAAGCAGGTGAAGTGGTTGTAGTAGGAAGGAGGGGTCTACACATAACACATGCCTATCAGCAACACATACTTGTCACTTACTGAATCTGTTTTAACATATGGGGTATTGGAGAATCATTCTGGTGATAGGTGGTAGGAGATCTCTGTAGCACACCCAGAGAAAATAGGAACTGACTCTAAGTAATAAAAGTCAATGGAGAAAATAGAGTCAAGATAGCCACTGTCAAGGAAATGAGAAGATATGATCACATTGAGAAATGAAGAAATGTGGGGCTCAGGTAGAGTAGATGGTTAGCAGGCATTTGTGAGCTCAGGAACCATTGGATTTTAAGAAGATGTGAAATTAAAGAATTTGAAGTCTGATAATTCTAGGAATCACAGCAGCATTAACAAAAGAGGGGCACCTGTTTGGCTCAGTCAGTAAGAATCTCACTGTAGAGTTCAGCTCAGGTCATGATCTCAGGGTCTTGATCTGTGGAGCCTCCTTAAGATTCTCTCCCTCTCCTTCTGCACCCCTGGCCTGCTTGTGCATTCTCTCTCACTTTCTGTCTCTCTTTCTCTCAAAAAAAAATATAAACAAATAAAACAAAGAAGAAAAAATTGATTGCAGTTGTACAAACAGTATAATTATGGTCATTTAAAAAATTCTTCAAAACAGTGAAACTGGGAAAACAGAGAAAAATGAAGAGAGAAGAGAGCATACATTGAGTTTGCACACACCCACTTAGGAAAAGAAAACATATGTTTGAGACTTATTCATATTTTTTTCATAAAAAGAATCCCTGGGACTTTGGAATTTATATGTCTATCCATTTTTTTATTTTTTTATTTTTTAAATATTTGCCTTTAAAATATATTATTCCCCAATATTAAAGGGTATTATAACTGGTGCTAGTTTCATTTTTCAGAGTTTTCAGAGTACCAGGAAAGGGAAATAAGATACCTGGCCACACTGCCTCGCAACCATTACCTGAGGGAATTAATGAAATACTGCACAGATGGAGATGCTTCTAATGGGACACTGATCCCAACCCAAAAATGGAATAGAATGTTATCAATATAGGGATAATTTAATAAACTTGATTGATTTTCTCCCTGCAGAAGAATCTGCTGTCTCCAAATAAACCCCAATTAACTATGAAATTGCATTTTAGTGTTCCAAAAATTTTTTTGCTTACATTTGTAGATTTAAGTCTAACATGCTATTATTGATGAACAGACAATGGATTTAGATGGATGAAGGCAAGTCCTGGACGTGTGTGTTTGTGTGTGTGTGTGTGTGAAGATACAACTAACAAGGAAAAAAATTAAACAGGTGAATCCAACCAATAAACCATTATGTAGACACTTAAGACTTTGGGATGTGGGATTGTATTATCAGGTTCTTAGAAGTAGGTGGAGATTAGTAAATAAATCTTATGACAAATTTTTACACTTGATCTTAGCCAAAAGGCCGAGAAGCGATTCTTATGACAAATTTTTAGAACTATTTTATTTTTGGCTAAAATCTAGCTTGAAATCATTTTGGCTATTGATTGCAATGAAATCAAACCTTAAAGCACATTGTTTGTCCCTAAAGAAAATGTTACTTTGTTGTTATTTTTATATATGTAGAAAATGTTGAGCACAATTCCAACATGAAGCTTAGGAAAATTTTATCATACAGAAGTACAAATTGGAACAAAATATAGGACTTCCTAATGAAACTAATAGTATTGCAGAGCCCATAAAATTTAAGGACAAATGTAACATGTAAACTAAAATGTAAAAAAAAAAAAAAAAAGGGCAAAAGGAAAAAGAATGATGCAAATAATCTTTAAAGATTCTAAATTAAATAGCAGAAATGAAATTTTAACTATAGAAATTAAATGGTAAAATTGCTGCAATGAAAAATTGGAAATTGAAATCACACTCCTAGAATACAAAAAAAAAAAAAAAGAATAAAAGAAAGAAATAAAAGAAAGCATACAGGTTCATTTGGAGAGTAGAGAAATATGATAGAATCTACCACTAATTGAAGTTCCTGAAGAGAACACATTATAATTGGAGCATTCACAATAATAAAAATACAAGGAAAAATGATTTAGGACACTGTGATTGTTCAGTTTTTTCCTAAGATAACTTTACATACAAATATCACATTTTTAAATCAAAATTACAGTGTGATGTTTTTTAAACATGGTAGAAATATTCTAAATATTATCTAGAAAAAGAAATTCACTTAGAATTGTAATGATATGGAATCTGTGCTGATAATTTATAACAATTCCTCACATAAAATGATTTAAGTAACCAAATGGATATTAATTGAATATAAAATAAATATTTATTTAAAGATAAAAATAATTTTAAAATAATGCCAAATAATAGAAAACATTTAAAGATAGAATATAACCAAGTTTCTGGGTGCCTGGGTGGCTCAGCCGGTTAAATGGCAGATTCTTGATTTCAGCTCAGGTCATGGTCTCAGGATCCTGGGATTGAGCTCCTCCTTGGGCTCTGCACTTAGCATGGAGTCTGCTTTAGGATTGTTTTTCTCCCTCTGTCCCTCCATCTACTCTCTCTCACTCTCTAAAATAAATGCATAAATCTTTTAAAGAAAGAAAATAATGTTTCATAATAAAACATGATACCTTAAACAGTAGCATAGCATAGACAGTAAGCAATAAATTATTTTGTGAAAACAAGCAAACATTTTTAAGAAATATAAATCTATTAATCAGGGGCACCTGGATGGCGCAGTGGGTTGAGTCTCTGCCTTCGGCTCAGGTCATAATCCCACAGTCCTGGGATCGAGCCACACATCGGACTCTCTGCTCAACAGAGAGACTGCTTCCCACCCCCACCCTCTGCCTGCCTCTCTGTCTACTTGTGATCTCTCTGTCAAATAAATAAATAAAATCTTTAAAAAATATATATTAATTTTCATTACATATCAATACAAACTAAATTTCTTACAAATCTGTGTTTGCTTGAAGGTATATTTAAGTTTATTTTTCCTCTCTGTTTCTTGTCAGCTGAGTTAAATTGTAAGTGAACTCTGTGTGTGTGTGTGTATGCATTAGAAGCAGTCTGTGTTCAAGTATGATGGTGAGGTGGAGTTATGGGATCTCATCCAGAAGCTTGCAGATATCGTACACCTCTAAGGTTCTTGGAATGCAAGACGGCTCTGCAATTATTTGGGCTGCTGAGTGACTTCCATAAATTCTTATTTATGGTGCTAGAAGGACACACCATAAGTCTGAGAGTAGACTGACATCTCTCAGTCAGACCTTGGGGTGAGGAACTGGAGAGATCTACTCACATGTGTTGAAAGGCTTCTTGCTTTTCTACTGTGACACCTTCATTGGTGTGAGGGAGTGCACTACTGACATTAAACCCCTTAATGGGCTCTTTTATTTTTGGACTTAACTGACAGCCAAGCAGCACAGCTATGATTACTAATGGTCACAACCTCCCATCAGTTGTGTTAAAATGACCAAAATTGATTATTTCAAGTGTGTGAATTGAAGAAGGGAAACTAAGTTCTGCAAGCATAATAGTTACTATCGAGGCAAAAATCAATGGAACAACTAGAAAATATCTTTTATGTTAATAATGTCCAGTTTGTAAAGTTCAATATATAGTCACATAGATGTTTACATCAGTTTTATTTATAATTGTAAAAAAATGGAGACAAATATTTTTGAATAAATAAATGGATAAGCAATTGGGAAAGTAATACCAAAATTGTACGAAAATACATTTTTCCTTAAAAAGAAGAAAACTTTAAATAATATTAGAGAAAATACTAGTGCAGCAAAGCTGAAGTTGAACACAAAGTAAAAATAAATCATAATCTGAATTTTCAATATCATTAAAAAATGAAAATATTAAGCACATGAGAATAATAGATATCAATGCAATAAAGTGAAAAATAAGATAAATTAAAAAAATAAAATTGACATTAATGTAACACAAAAAATAAAGCATTTTTAACTAACCCAAATAAGTCAATATATAAGAGAGTTCCTTATAATGTTCAATAAAGTTTATAAAGTTTTATCTAACCTAATAAGGAAACAAGGAGAAATCACAAATAGATATGGTCTATATTGACACCTAGTCACAAAGAAATAACTAATATGTACAGTTTGCAAAATAAACTCTGAACAGTTTTATATCTTTTTACACTACTTATCTTAACTATATTGGTGTAAATAAAATACACATGGATTAAAAATTTAGGAGAAATATTTAATTTGTCAAAACTGATCCAGAAACAGAGAATCCACACAAACTGACAAACTTGGAGCGGGGGGGTGGGGGGCAGGAATGAAGACAACTAAAAGAATTATTCTTCTCCAAAGACATGAGTCAGTGAAGGATAGAATTTACATTTCAAAGGGCAGATAACTTCATACTGTTAAAATGTTCCATATAGTTAAACCAAAAGAAAAATTTCCAAAAATTTTCATGAAGTTTATATTAATATCCACTCCTGAGATGTATAGAATTGAAAAAAATAATAATCTCAATATTCATTTAAAAATCATTAAAAATTCATGATCCAGCATTATATTAACAGCATATGATAGCTTAAGTTACTCAACCTTAGAACTCCAAGAATGTAATTCTGGTTCATTATTATGACATCTATTAATTTAAATGAGTCTTCTGATAGATTTAAAAGAAAGAATTAAATGAACAAATCATTTGATGCTGGAAAGAATTTCAAAATTTCAGTTCACAATTTTGATAAAATGACTCAATAAAATAATAATGAATAATTATTTCTTAACAGAATAAAGTATACAAATCTATATTGATCCAATACCATTATCTAACCTAATAGGGACATAACAGAAGTAGTCCCACCATAGTAAGAAAAGTTAACAATCAACATTTGACTGGATGGAATTATAGCAATAATTAATTAATATCACTATTTACAGATGGCAGGTGATGTAATTGTATGCCTAGGAAACAAAAATAATCAAATCAAAATTATTTAAATCAATGGAAGAATTTTTAAAAATAGTAAGAAATTAATATATAAAGCAAAAAATACACTTAAAATAATAGTTAAAAATGTAAGAGACTTTACTGAAAGTAGCACTAACATTTACAAGATATACTTTAATAACCTAAAGATAAATGTAGGCAAAGATACAAGTATTTTTTAAAAAGACTCTTGAAAGAAAAAAAAAAGCCTTGAAGATGTAGAACTTATAAAATGAGTTGAAATGTGATAATACCCCCAAAATAATAATAATTAGCAAAAGAGATTAACTGAGAGTTCGCAGATATAAACAAAACAAATGGTTCTTTAAAATGAAAATATGTTCAATCCCACCAAGGGAAAGATAAATGCTAATTAAAAGCATATTGGCATCATTCCTAACTTTTCCAACTAACAAATATTCAAAATACTGACAACACTCTGTAGTGAAATAGGTTTGAGCATATATTGGTGATGGGACTGCAAAATGAAAAAAAATATATATTGGGGAGAATAATTTGTAAGTTTGTTTTTGTCTGTTTATTTATTTGTTATTATGTTATGTTAGTCGCCATACAGTACATCATTAGTTTTTGATGTAGTGTTCCATGATTCATTGTTGGAGGTTTAACCTCTGACCCAGTGATACCCTTTCAGAACTAAATTCTGTATAAATAGTAGCTTTTAAACTAGAGGATGTAGAAAGTTTGTAATTTGGAGCATTGTTTATGATAGCAAAATGTTGGAAACAATATAAAAGCCCATCTATGTGTGGCTCATTAAAAAAATTTGTAGACCTACAAATTGATATGCAGCTGTAGAAGATACTGAGAAATTTTTATGTAGTAGAATCTTTCTATCAGTAGGAGATGATTTTGTTATTATGTCAAGTGAAAAGTTAAGATGCAGGAACTAGATCAGAAAGGTTGAGAAATGATAATATATTCATATATATTACTATGAAGAAACAAACACAAAAATAAAGGTGATGCCAGATGTATGGATGCTTTGATGAGGATAATTTGGTAACATACCTTTCATACAATTTTAATTTGGGGGCATAGTGAATACCTCTTATAATCAAGAAACTAATTTTCATCAAAAGGCATTTGAGATCTAAATAAATATTTAAAAAATCAATAGAAAGACACCTAAGTGGCTCAGTGGGTTAAGCCTCTGCTCAGGTCATGGTCTCAGGGTCTTGGGATCAAGCCCCACATCCGGCTCTCTGCTCAGCAGGGAAGCTTCTCCCCCCTCTCTTCCCTCTCTCTCTCTCTCCCTTTATCTTAATAAAATAAAAAATAAAACAAATTTAAAAATCAATAGATAAACTGAAAAATTGAGTGTACAGTGCTGAAAACTATGTCTTCCAGAAACTGCGTTAAATGAAAGTACTATCTTTCAATACAAAATACTATAACAAATAAATTTAAAAAATGACTTTAGGGTTGTCTGGGTGGTTCAGTTAGTTGAGCTTCTGACTTTTGGTTTCAGCTCAGGTCATGATCTCATGAGTCTTGGGATCAAGACCCACCTTGGACTCCACACTCAGGGTTGGCGGTTTCTGCTTGAAGATTCTCTCCCATCTTCTCTCCCCCCCACTTAAATGCACTTTCTTTTATTTTTTTAAATATCTTATTAATTTATTTGATAGAGAGAGAGAGGGATCACAAATAGGCAGAGTGACTGGCAGGGGGGGGGGAAGCAGGCTCCCTGATAATCAGAGAGTCTGATGCAAGGCTCAATCTCAGGACCCTGCGATCTCTCTCTCTCTCTCTCTCTCTCTCAAATAAATAAATAAATCTTAAAAAGAAAAGATTTTAATGGTGGCTTTTTTTTGGATATCTAATATATCAATAATAGCATAAAATAATACTATAAATTATTCAAGAATATTATCCTTGTGTTTGAGTTGAGAGTAGCAAAAATGATCTTAGTTATTAAATTAGTTATTAAAATTTTATGTAGTGAAAATGATGGTTTAACTAAATATCTGTGATAATAACCACTAGTGGATATAAAGATCCAACAGGAGTCAAAAGATGTAGAATCATAATTTTTAGCATTGATAAAGAATATAAATTAGTTATTGTTAATCATGTATCAACATATATGAGTTAATAAATAAACTAATTTCCACTAAAGGAAACATAACTAAATGTTGCTTAGTCTGATATTGAGAGTTCAATGACTCCTATATTAAAAACCAAAAGCAAACATTAATAATTTTAATGATATGTATTTACTATTTCTATTTGGCTTATAATACCATAAAATAAAAACTAAAAAATATACTAGCAATATAAATGACAAGCAAGTATAAGTATATAATATATATGTATCAATTCATAAGGAGTTATTGAAATTGATTTCCTACACAAAACAGTGAGTAAAAGGAAAGAAGATATTCATCAAGGTGTTTGTGGTAGAGAATTCCCCTCCACTCCAGTAAGACCTTCAGGATAATCACTTGCTATATATGAAAGGAGGAGAATGGTACTTCATTCACCTATCAAATTGTGATTAAGCAGTGTCGTGGGCCTAATGAACCCCATCCTGTGTCCCAGCTCTACATGAATAAGGGGGCAAAAAATTGGAAGTTTGTGGCAGTAGATGGCGGTAGTGGGGTTTTTCTTGACAGTAAAGTGTCCTAAAATCTTACCAACTGGCATGCCAAAGTATGTTTTCCCCATTGCAAAGTGCCTAATCTCCAGCTGTATTGATAATTCAAGAGTGGAATCCACAGGGAGAGGGAATACTACCAGAAAGAGATTCTAGAAAAAAAAAACTTGTGGCAGGATCTGAGGTAGAGGAAAATGTTATTGATGACAGATATCCAACATTAGATAATTATGCTACTTGAAAGCCCTGCAAGTTCCTTAATAACAAATATATGGGGGCATCTGGGTGGCTCAATGGGTTAAAGCCTCTGCTTTCAGCTGGGGTCATGATCCCAGAGTCTTGGGATCAAGCCCCACATCAGGCTCTCTGCTCAGCAGGGAGCCTGCTTCCCTTCCTCTCTCACTGCCTGCCTCTCTGCCTACTTGTGATCTCTGTCTATCAAATAAATAAATAAAATCTTTTTAAAAAATTACAAATATATGAACCCCACCTGAGAACCAGCACACCTGTAGCTGTCTGATATGCAGAGTGAACAGATGGCCAGGTAACTCAGAATTATCAGGAATAACCAACCAAGAATGTCTACAGCCATAGAAAGTTCATGAAATCAGTGTTCACCCTGGTTTTTGCTCTTTTTTTTTTCTTTTCCAAGATTCTCAGGAGAATAGTAAAAGCTTAAAAAAGAAAAGAGGAGGCCTTTCTGAATCAAAATATACCACTTATCTCCACATCAAAAGGCTGGAGTAACCAAGAGGAAAAGTAAAAATGGAAGTCAGACACCTTTCTCACTTCAAGTCCCTGGAGATAATATCTTTCCATTGTATGAAGAATGAGAAGAAAATATGTAATGCACTGATAAAAGATGGGCTTTTAATTTAAAACATGTAAGCTGAAAGTTATAAAATTTCATGCAATTTTAAGAAGAAAGAAGATTTTATACAGCACGAATTTAACATTGATTAGAGAAAAAAGAAAATCATCTTATTGGCATTCTTTGATGAACCTATACTTAGACTTTGGCCCTGTCTATTGATGAATACAACCAAAGACTCTCCTAAACTCTAAAACCTCAGATTGACATCTCCCCCCACCTTATGATAAGGCACCAAATATGGTAGAAGAGTTAGCTGTCCTGAATTTGAATAGGGACTAAAACTTGCTTGTTTCCAAGATGCTTATTATATCTATATGGTTGATAGCAATCCCCCGAAATAAAAGACGAATGTTCTTTGGATTAAACACAACTGTATCAGTAAATATAGAAAACAACTGACAGTGTTAAGAATCATGATTTACAAAATATTTGTCTCTAAAATCATAAGCAAGCAGAAATAACATTTTCAGTCTGAATTTTACAAAAAGCTGTGTGTGTGTGCACATGTGTGTGTGTGGTGAAGCATCTCAAGGTTTTTCATTTGAAGATCTGGAGTTCAGTTGTAATATGTTTATAATCTATATAATTTCATACAATCTGTTCATATTCTCTAAATCCTCAAATTGTCCAGTTCTGAAACAAGGGTAATAATGTGTCAGAAGTTTCTAAAGTACTTTTATCTTTATAACTCATTGCAATTTTTAGTAATATGAAAAAGAGATCACTTATGGCATTCTGACAAATTTAAATAACTTTTTATAATTTTATTGTATTCTACTTATATTTCAGCATTAAGATTTACAAAATAGGAGACATACCACGTATCTGTTTGGGTTTCTGCAAAGTACCAAATTATAGAATACTCACAAAAGAGCTTAGTCATAATTTCATCCTATCTGTGACCCAGAACATTACAACAGCTTGTGCAGCATAAAAGGGCAAGAAAGGATAAACATCCTTTGCAATTATATAACAATAAATGAACCATAGCTGATCAAGCATTATGATGGTATGTGTCTTGAGAGAATTTATTTAGTCAGTTAGTCATTTAGGAGAATTTGCACAGGGTAAATTCATTGGGCATATGGGCAGCATGTGTTCAAGGACTCCCTGCAGCATTTGGATGACACATTATTATAAAATATAGTATACCATCTCTGTTATTATGGTGATTCTTATGAGAAAAATAAATCTATGTTTTTTATATACACAAATTTCCTGGGAATAAAATAGCATAACAAAAAAGGTGATGTGGAAACTACCTAAAGATATTTTTTTAACTGTGAAAAGGAGTGAGTTAGAATGAATTTTGATTGAGAATAGCATATATTATATAAAGATTTTTTTTGACTTAATTAATCAGAGGCTTCATGGTTTTTTTGTTTTTGGTTTTGTTTTGGTTTCGGTTTTTTGTGTCATTTATTTTCTTTATTTCAAACCTGAAGTTCTTATTGACAGTTGAAATCAAGTGTTTTCTTTTTTATACCGGAAATTCAGAACAAATATTCAGGACCAAGTGTTAAAACACTTAACTCATTCTTTCAGGAATGTTCACTGAGTGGGCACCAGGGTGGCTCAGTCAGTTAGGTGGCTGCCATCAAGTCAGGTCATGATCTCAGGGTCCTGGGATTTAGCCCCATGTTGGGTTCCCTGTTCAGTTAGAAGTCTGCTTCTCCCTCTGGCTCTGCCTCTCCCGGTCATGTTCTCTCTCTCAAATAAGTAAATAAAATATTTTTAAAAAGAAAAAAAGAATATTCGCTGAGTAATATTGTCAAGCCTTGTGTGAGGTCCTGCTACACTTATATGTTTCTTTTCTAAGAGATTATGTTTTCCTTTCTTAACACACAAGAGAGTTAACTGCTATAATAAATCCACAACAACCCATTAAATAAATTGATATTTTGTCTTCAAAAGAAATGGTTCCAGAAGAATTATTGAAATTCTCAATGTACTTTTTTACTGACCAAGAACAATAGAAGTAAGAAAGTCCACACATGCTCTATCATCTTAGGGAAATCTTATGTTTGAAAAAAAAATTAACAGAGAAGCATGCAAATAAAAGAGGATTTGTGAAACCAGATGTATTTTCATTTTATGTCACATAATCACTTATTGTTGGGTAATAAAGACCAGGTAGTGATATTAGGTATTGGTATACAAATAATTCTCTGATGAAGCCAAATCATACCAGCTGTCTAGATCCAATTATTAAACACAGTCATAATTAAATCTATTTATATGGATTAAATTATGTTAAAAACAAAGATAGTAAAAACTTGAAACTTATTACTTTCTAATTCTCCTAATACATTCCACTATTTTCTCTGGTCTTGAAGTTATGTCAATTCTAGCTCTATAGTGAAAATACTAAGTATCTGTTACTTTGCATTTTTTTATAAACTCCAAGTGGTGTGAAGATGGTAACTTGAAAAAGGCTCACGTGGGAGTGTTTGCATCTTGAACTACAAGAGCTACAAATAAGGATTCAATTTATTGTTTGGCTGATTTGTTAGATGCATGAAAGTGAAAATGTTGCATATGTCATGTCTGTAGCTATTTTATTATGGTTAAGGCAAAAATTTGGAGTAATGTTTTACTACTATAAAACTATCCTCTGTTTCAGTAAATAAGGCACACACACAATTGACAAATTTCTGAATTTCCAATAAAAGTAATCATTACTTTGTCCTAATCCTTAGTTTAAATAAAAATGCCTATCAAATTTCATGTCAAAACTACTCTCATCAGTCAATTACATCCATGGACACAAAGGTTTGGGAAAACATTTTAAAAGCCTTCTTGATAACTTATTGTCTCTAAGAATTTAGAATAAAGTGTATTGTTGATGTTTGTATATGTGCACTACACTTCATATATATCAGTAAAATTTGTAAAAAACTTATGTATGCACACATTTTTCAGGGAGCTATTAAAATGCACCATTACGTACTGTACAAACAAAAATGAGGTAACTAAGACAAGTTACACTGTAAAGAAAGGGAAAATTTGAAAATGCAGAAAAATAAATAGGATATAGAGATTTCTCAGGCAATTCTTACTCTATGGTCAATCAAAGTGAAACATTCAGTGTCCAAAAAAAGGGCAAATGATTCAAATAGACATTTCTCTAAAGAAGGTTTATGAATAACCAATAAACACATGAAAAGATGCTCAGTATCATTGGTCATTAGGGAAACGCAAATCAAAACCAGGAAAAAATCACTTTACATATACTAGGATCGATATAATTAAAAAGATTAAAAAAATGGAAAATAACAAATGTTATCAAGGATATGAAAAAATTACAACACCTATATATTACTTAGGGACTGTTAAGTGATACAGGTTTCTCAAAAAGTTAAATGCGTGTATACTATATATACAGCAAATCTACCCTATGTATATCCACAAGTAAAAACAATGATTCAAACAGATATTTGTGTACCAATGTTCATCTGCTATAAAATTTAAATGAATTCTTTCAACTTATTGTCTACTTGCACGATTTCCACATCTCTTCCTCCTCTTCTCTGCCTCTGTAGATCAATTCTCACATCCCATCTTTCCTTGAAATTCACCCATATTTTGGGCTAAATCAGGCCTCTTGTGTATGTTCTACTTTAGTACAGGTCCCCGAGAGATGAGATACTTCTCCATATCCCTGTCTCCAAACATTCCAGTGAATACATGGTGAATAGCCATGCTCGAAAGAGCCTGTAAAGAAGTACAAGCTCCACTGTTTCTGTAGCTCCCAAGGTCTCTATACACACAGCTAGGATATTCTTAGCTTTTAGCCATTTGTTAAAAATATAGACGAGGGGTGCCTGGGTGCTCAGTCAGTTGAGCATCTGCCTTCAGCTCAGGTCATAATCCCAGAGCCTGGGATCAAGCCCCAGGTCAGGTCCCTGTTTAGAAGAGAGCCTAATTTTCCTGCTCCCTGCTAGTGATATCTCTCTCAAATAAATAAATAAAATCATTTTTAAAAATGTAGATCAGTTCTTATAACTTATACATACTTGTATGGTATCCATGTCTCTTCCTCCTCTGCCATTGTGGGTCACTGCTCAGATCCTATATTTTCTTAGATATCAAACTACTCATTTGTACAATAACCTCCATTCTCTGGTGAATGCAAGAAAACTTGTGATTTTATAATTGATCTAGCTTTTTCTTATTGTTAGAATGGTATTCGTGCTCTTTCCAGCTTTACATATCACAGGGAGAATCTGAAATAATATATTCTTTTAAAAACAGCTGTAAACCTTTTGTTTTTAGATAAATACACTGAGTTCTGTATGTGAAAGGATTTGGAGAATGAGGACAAGTAATTTAGTATGACTCAAAAAAAGAAGAGCTTTAGGGGTGCCTGGAAGACTCAGTTATTTGAGCACATGCCTTTACCTCAGGTCATGATCCAGAGTCCTGGGATCAAGCCTCACCTTGGGTTCCCTGCCCGGCAAGGAGTCTGCTTCTCCTTCTGCCCCTCCCCCTTCTCATGCTCTCACTCACTCTCTCTCAAATAAATAAATACAATCTTAAAAAAAAAAAAAAAAACACTAGAGTTAGACAAAACATCATTCTTAGACACCAATTTGTAACTCTTGGAAATAATTTTTTCACATATCCATATAAAAATTACTCATCAAATTCCAATAAATGTTCTTATAAATGATTTTCCATGTCTAGTTTATCATTTCCAGTGATGTTTTAGTTCCTTTTTAAGCCAATATCAGGCCTGCTGTTTTAAATCAATGTCTGGCCACTAAACGGAATGCCATACACTGGGTGACTCCTAAGCAATAGAAATATATTTCCTATAGTTCTATAACCTAAAACTATAGAAATATACTATAGTTCTATATATATTCTCTCTCTCTCTCTCTCTCTAGAGAACTTTATAGAAACTTAGAACTTTATCGAACTTTATAGAACTTTAGAACTAAACTAAATGTAAAACCAGGGTGCTAGGATGGTTGAGTTCCAGTGGGGTTCCTTTTCTAGGCTGCAGACTGTAGACTTGAATCCTCACATGTTAGGGAGAAGAAAAAAGAAGTAAGCTATTTCATGACTCTTGTAATAGTACTAATACTATATATGGCGTTTTAGATGGGGCTAAGCTACTGAGATTTTAAAAAGTATATATGATAGTACTGGTAAAGCCTTATTAGAGAAACTGATAACAAACATTGTGGAGCCTCCTTGGTAGATTTCGGGCCACTGGGATAGAGGGACAAAGAAATAGATCTTTCTGGATGGAAGGGGGGAGAGTTTCTCATGTGAGCAAACACTGGTAAAACTCTCTCTTGTGATGATTTTCAAGGCAAATGAAATACTGAGGCTGTATCTCTAAGAGAAATTGTTAGAAGGATTAGTGTGCTACTGTGTTTGGCTATTACTGCATACTTTAGGCAAAATATTATAATAAATAGCTCAAGAAAGAATATTGTTTTTTAAGTGCAGAGAGAAATAGAATTTAAAAATCAAAAACATTTCAGGTTGAAAGTCTGTCTGATTCTAGACCCCAAAGAGGAAATTATAATAATAACTGTTACAGCAACAACATTGAAAAAAAAAAGGCTTAGAAAGTGAAAACTTTGCAAAATATCTCAGTTGGATAAAGTAAATCAGTCTTATGTCAAACTTCAGTTTCAGAATGTGGCCTTCCAGATTGTTTCAAAAAATGTCATTAAATTGAGGAAAATAGTATATGGGAGGAAAAAAAAAAAAAGGAGAAAAGAAAGAAATGCTTTATGCTCCACTAAAACATTTGTGTTTGGTTGCTTGGTGGACAAAATTGACAAGTATCGGGAATATTAGGAGCCTACCCCAATTTTCAAGCAATTAGATAGCCAAAGAAATCAAAATCTTAGTCATCTGGGGTGCCTGGGTGGCTCAGTGGGTTGAGCCTCTGCCTTTGGCTCAGGTCAAGATCTCAGGATCCTGGGATCAAGCCCCACGTTGCGCTCTCTGCTCAGTGGGGAGCCTGCTTCCCCCTCCCCCTCTGCCGCCTCTCTGCCTACTTGTGATCTCTGTCAAAAAAATAAGTAAAATCTTAAAAATAAAAAAAATCCTAGTCAGCTGCCCAAAACATAGAGAGTTAATTAAAACCTGAAATCTCATGAGAGTCTTTAAGAGAGAGCAAACTCACATCTTTTACAGGAAAGCTATAAAGAATAATGTAGAGAGAAGAAGAAAAGAATAGCTTTGAGTGTGAAGCTAAGGCACAGGAGGGAGAGAACCTCTCCCCTCAGAGAGAACCTTCAAGAAACTTTCACCAGCTACCTCAACAACTATACTTTTCTAATTTAAAAATAGTTTTGTGCTAAGGTCTGTGGTGGGACTCCACTTCTTTCCCTGCATGAAGAAGTGTCCGTCATTCCTTCCTTCCTTCCTTCCTCCCCTATTCTGTCTTTAGTTAGCCAAAATTACCATAGTTTTACTGATCATTGAAAATTAAGACAAGTATTTTGATCATATTTTCAACAATTATCAAATCATCAAAGAGCCGTCCTTAACCACCCTTCTAACATCATGTCCCCCACAAATCCATCCATCTCCTATACATGTCATTTTGTATCTCCTCATTCTGATTTATTATTTTATGGCACCTTTTGCAATATGGAATATACTAAATATATTCATTTGTTTATTGTCTGAATCTCTCTCTCTAGATATTAAGCTTCTTCAGAGAAGGAATTATAGATCTCCTTTCTACCACTGCATACTCAATGACTATGTTAGTGTATAAAACACAGTAAAGGTTGACTAAGTAAATAAACAGTAGATACTAAGGTAAAGTCTGCATGTTTTTTCCATATGCATCTGTGAAATGACTGCCTTGGTATTAAATAAAGGAGTTGTATATATTTTGTTTCCTGGGGCTGATTCACAATGGGTTTTCTGATTATAATGGTAATAAATATCTATGAGTTAATAGGGAATTACAGATCCAGTAATTTGCACTAACATTTTTTCCCAAGTATATTCCTAGTCCAAAAATAAATATACAGAATGTAAAGTATCCTAAGGAAAAATACCTTTATATATGTTTTATAGTATTTCACTTTTTATTTCTAGGCTAGAATTGCTAATTACATATGTATCAGTTGAGGTTAAATTACCTATGTAATAATTCCACTTGCCTGATGTATTGCTTAGAAAGTTTCTTTATTTTTCTTTGATAATAAGTAATGCATGTTTATTGTGTAAAAATCAGAAAAGGGCCCTTAAATGTTATACATGCATTACTACAACCATTTTGTAGCATTTTCCAACCAGTTTTATTACTTTTTTTTCAAAGATTTTATTTATTTATTTGAAGAGAAAGTGTGAGTGAGAGAGAGAGAGAACGCTTGCACAAGAGGGGGGAGGGGCAAAGGGAGAGGAAAAAAGCAAGCTCCCCACTGAGCAGGGAGCTTAGTGTAGGGGTGGGGTGTGAGGGGTGTGAGCTCAATCCTAGCATACTGGGATCCTGACCTGAGCCAAAAGCAGGTACTTAACCAGCTGAGCCAACCAAGTGCCCCCAGTTCTACTTAATCATATATTATGAGCACAGTTCTGTGATGTTATCTTTTCCCTGCTGAGCAAGAGCCCCATACAGTACTCTATCCCAGGACCCTGTGATCATGACCTGAGCCGAAGGCAGATGCTTAGCTGACTGAGCCACCAGGCATGCTGATGTTACATGCTCTTTAAAACAATCATTTTTGAAAGCTTAGTATAATCTATCATATAATTTTACCATAATTGATAAAATTATACTTTCTTTAGATTACGTTTCCTTTTATAAAATACTATTTTGGCTGTATGGTTATATTGTTATAGAATACATTCTCAAAAAATTTTTAAGATTTATTTTATTTGTTTATTTGACAGAGAGAGACACAGTGAGAGAGGGAACACAAACGGGGGGGTGGGTGGGAGAGGGAGAAGCAGGTTTCCTGCTGAGCAGGGAGCCCAATACGGGGCTAGATCCCAGGATCCTGGAATCATGACCTGAGCCAAAAACAGATGCTTAATGACTGAGTCATCCAAGCACCCCCATTTTCAAAAGATTCTATAATATATATATATATATATATACATGTATCATATATATGTATGTATGCATCACATATCATGCATATATACATATATCATATGTATATATGCATGCACATATCACATATCATTTCACATAAAATGAAAAGGTATCATAAACTTTGATATCATGTATATTATAACATAGCATTATTTAATTATTTTACCACATTTATAGTTTATATATTTTTACTGTGTATGATTACCTGAATAACCTGAAAATATCTTACTTTCTACTATCTAATACAGGAATCTTAAATTATTTCTAGTTTTTAAGGTGAAATCTTGAGTATCATTTTCTCCCTTTCATTTTTACTTCACTGCTAAGGAGTGAGTATGGATTTGTGCTCATATATGCTGGCTTTCTTGAAATCTTCTTTTGCAAATTTACATTTCACACTCTTTTATAATCATCCAAATATTCTGAAAAGAAAATGTGAGCTGAACTAAACACATATTGATAAGATCTTTGAAAATAAGGACTGACTCCCTATACAGAATTAATCAGGTATATCCTAGAGATATCAAATCATCAACAACAAAATGAAATATTTTAAATGTGAAAACTTTAATAACAAACTTTATTTATATATTTTGGTTATTTTTTTCATTACAGATTTGATGCCCAGTTACTGGTCTAGGTTTTTTGTTTTGTTTTGCTTTGTTTTGCTTTTGGTATTCTAGGATGCTGACTGGCCCAAGAGTTAAAAAGAGGCACTTTTTAGTAGAAAGGAGTATTGAGGTGAGAGGCATATGAAAGAATGTATATGCAGTTATTAGAGACAGTATATGTAGAAGATAATTTGAATTGATAAATCTGAAAGTTTTGACATGCAGACATCATGATTCAGAAATGATAGATGTTTTAACTATTAAAACTGAAATACTAGTGAAAGAATATACAGAATAAATTGTTCTAGAGAAGTTATATTTTAAATCCAGATTACAGTGCTCTCTCCTTTAGACTTCTGTCCGTTTTCCAAATTTTAGACATTCTATCATGTCAGAAGATGATGTATAATCTACGCACAAATTTTTCTTTTTTTATTAATAAAATAGTTTACTAATTCATGGATTTTTTTTCTTTGTCCTAGAACTGAGAGTTCACTGCAAAGCTTCGTTTAAAGAACACATTTTAAAAAATATATTATATCTCAAAATATTATTTCCTTTATGGATTTAATTAAGGAAAATTATATTTAGGAGATCATTTGCTAATTCACATTCACCAAAAATATTATAATTGATATAGAGAGGGAAGTATTAATTCAAATTTCATATATTCAAGGCTGATCTCGTTTACTAACTCTGTATGAGCCAGCTAACTTCAACATACAGCTGACAGATAAAATACACAATATCAGTTATTTATAGGATTCAAAGTTTTCCAAGAAGTGCAAATATCACATAGCTTTCTGTAACTCCACTTGAGTCGCAGAAAAGTTTATCTAAGATGAAATTATAGAGATTATAGAGGTAGGTGTGCAAAGGGCAGATTATTTTTTTAAAGATTTTCTTTTTTTTAATCTGACAGACAAAGATCACAAGTAGGCAGAGAGGCAGGTGGGGTGGTGGTGGGGGGGGTGAAGCAGACTCCCTGCCAAGCAGAGAGCCCAATGTGGGACTTGATCCCAGGACCCCGAGATCATGACCTGAGCCGAAGGCAGAGGCTCTAACCCACTGAGCCACCCAGGTGCCCCAAGATTATTTTTTTTAATTTTTTATTTAAATTCAATTTAGTCAACATATACTATATTATTAGTTTCAGAGGCAGAATTGCCTCAGCAATTAAAAACTGTCAAGTAAGTATAGTAAAAAAATGCCAAGTTACTAGAGAGTAAACAATAGTAGACAGTTTTGAATAGTATCAAGTTGGAAGAATGTAATAAGCAAACATGAGTTTCTACTTTACAGGTTTTCCACCAGAAGGCCAAGTCCTAGCAGTATGGCATATAGTAAACTGAAATCTAGAGAGAATCTTCTCTTGTTCTGCATTCAAGAACCAAACAAGAGATTCTGGGCTACCCCATACTTGTTGGAGAGTGAGGAGGGAACCCTAGAAAGCAGAGAGCCGGGTGGGGGGGTATCTCAAATTTTCATATATTATTCTGCAAAAATTGATGATTTATACCAGAATCACTCAAGTATGGGACAGATTTAACAGACTTGAATTGAAGCTCAGAAGACGGATTTCATTCTTTGTGTCCAAAGTAGTCAATTGTTCCTTTAAAAAACAAAATCAACTTAGTGAGCCTCAATGTCTCAGTCAGTTAAGTGCCCAGCTCTTTTTTTTAATTTTTAAAAATTTTTTTTATAAAAACATATAATGTAACCCCACCACCGTCTCCCAACATTGTTCCCCCAAACCCCCCTCAGTTTGTTTTATGACATTAAGAGTCTCTTTTGGTTTGTCTCCCTCCCAATCTCTTCTTGTTTCATTTATTCTTTTCCTACTCCCTTAACCCTCACTCCCATTGCATCTCCACTCCCTCATATCAGGGAGATCATATGAGAGTTGTCTTTCTCCGATTGACTTATTTTGCTAAGCATAATACCCTCTAGTTCCATCCATGTTGTCACAAATTAAGTGCCCAACTCTTGATTTTGACTCAGGTCATGATCACAAATGGGATTGAGCCTGATGTCAGGCTCCATGCTCAACAGGGAGTCTGCTTGAGGATTCAATCTCCCCTCTCCCTCTGCCCCTCCCCTTGCTCTCTCTCTCTCTCTCTCTGTGAAATAAATCAATCTTTAAAAAAAGAGCTACTAAAAAATAAAATCAACTTTCTTCAAAAGAATATAAAAGATTCCATCATATCTTATAACACTGATAATGCAAGATACAATGAAAATTCCTTGACCAAAAGAAACAAGATTTTCTATATTCCAAACGAAAAAAGAGAATCAATGAGGTTGACTCTGAGATGACTCTTATTGTGAATTAGAATTTAAGAATTCTAAATTATTGCAACCATGCTGAATGACATAGAAACAAAATGTTCCTAGTTATTGAAAAATGGAAGCATCATCAGAAAAAAAAAATAGAAAATGTGAAAAAGGACTAACAGGAAATAATCAAACTGAAAAATGAAAGCATTTGACAATTAAGATACACTGAATTGGCTTAGTCACAGACAAAAGATGACTGAACAAAAAGTCAGTAAACTGGAAGATACAACAATAGGTCAGTATTCAACCTGAAGAAAAAAATTTGCCAAGAATTTTCAAAGTATGTTAAATATTAATCCAAATTTTCTTTCAAATAGCATATGCCACTTTACAAGCAGTGTGAGCAGTTTGTAACAAAGCAATCCTAATTCCTCCCTTCCATCCTTTGTGTTAGTGGCCGGTCCCTCCCTGTCTCTGCACTGACCTCTGTTCTTGAGTTTGGCCTAGAAAGAATTCAGAGCGAAACTCTCAAGCAAACAAAGATTTATCAGAAAGTTTAAAAAGTGTGAAGTACACTCTCATGATGGGAGAGAGGGATGGCCCAGATAGCAGTTACAATTGGGGTCGGTCATCTTTCCTTTTTATGTTTGAATGGGTTATAGGTCATAGCTAGAGCAGTTCCTTAACTTGGATTACAGTCAGTCATCTAAGACACTCTTCTTACCTGTTAGGAGGGGAAGTTTTTGACCCTATGTGGTCCTTGTTGGAACTGTCATGGCAGCCACCCATCTCAAGGTGGGGTCCAGACCACAGGGTAAATGTATTATAATGAAACTCTAGATTACAATGGGACAGCAATTATAGAGTCCATGCATGTTCCCCAGCATTTCTCCCCACTGTTTGAAACGTGGTTCCAATGCTTCCTTACAGTCAGAAACATCTGTTCCCAGCTGTATCTAACTGCCAATTCTGTCGTTTGTATCATTGCTGTCATTCATTTTACTTATCCATAAGCATACTTAAGTGAATACATTATTGCTATCATTATTCTGAACAAGCTGCTATCTGATAGATCAAGTAAGAGTAAGAAAAATAAAAGTTTTTATCTTCACTTATTCCTTCTTTGCTCATCCTTTCTTTAAATAGATCTTAGTTTCTTATGAATCATTGCCCTTCTCCCTAAAGAACTTCTATTATTTCTTGCAAGGCAGGTCTACTGGCCAACAAGTTACCTCAATTTTTTTTTTTTTTTTTGAGAAAGTATTTCTTTTTAACTCTTAAAGGATAATTTCTCATGAAGCAAAATTCTAGGTCATTGGGTTTTTTTTCTGTCAGAACTTTGTTGCACTCCACTTTCTTCTTGTTTACAAGCTTGCACGTTTTTGGAGGGGAGGTCAGATGTAATGCTTATCTTTTTTCCTCTGTAGGTAAAGTTTGTTGTTCTTGTTTTGTTTTATTTTTTCCCTCCCGGCTTCTTCCAGGATTTTTTCTTTATTTTTGCTTTTCTGTAGTTTGAAAATGATATGCCTAGGTGCAGGGTTATTTTGTTGTTGTTGTTTGTGTTTTTGCATTTATCTCTGACCTTCCTGGATCTGTGGTTTGGCGTGACGTTCAACTGGGGAAATTCCCAATTCAAATATTTCTTTAAATTCTCTCTTTATTATCTTTCTGGTATTCCCATTACATGTATGTTTTCCCTTTCAGCATGGTCCTGCAGTTCTTGGATATCCGATTCAATTTTTTTCAGTGTTTGCTCTCTCTGCTTCTCAGTTTTAGAGGCTTCTATCAATATACTCTCAAGCTCAGAAGTTCTTTCCTCAGCTATAACAGTCTACTAACAGAGCCACCAAAGATATTATTCATTTTGGTTACAGTGTTGTTGTTTTATTTTACCTCTAGCATATTAAAAATAATTATTTCAGGACTTCCATCTCTTTGCTTACATTGCTCATCTGCTGTTGCATGCTGCTTTTTCCATTACTGCCCTCAGTATATTAATCATAGTTGTTTTAAATTCCTGCTTTGATAATTCCAATATCCCAGCCATCTACGGTTCTGATGCTTGTTCTATTTCTTCATATTGTGTTTTTTGCCTTTTGGTCTGCATTTTAATTTTTTCTTGATAGGTAGACTTGAGGTACTGAGCATAAGGATATAGGTCTGTAGTAATGTAGCAGTGAGATGTGGGGAGGGGAGGTATTTTATAAATCTATGTTTAGGTCTCAGTCTTTTCAGTGAATCTCTGAAAACTTCACAAATGTTTCTCAGTTTTTTGTTTAATCCCCTCTCCTCACTTAGGTGGGACAGGATGGCTAGAGTGGAATAGAGTTGGATACTTTCCTTCCCTGGCTAAGTAAGGCTATGTTACGCCAGCAAATAAGGCTCTCCTTAGCTAGTTTATCCTGAAGGCAGGAATGTACTCCAGTGCATTTAAAGGTAGTTCCTTACCCTTGTATCACCTGAAGCATGAAGGGATCTTTCTCCTATAGTTACTGTAAGATTCTGGGACCTCTGGATGCAAAACTCATCAAAGTGTGGGGGATTCCCCTATTACTCTGGCTGTCTGGATTTTTAACTCTCAGAGTTGTTTACACTGAGCCTCCAGAGATTTGTCAATTACCTCAATTCAGGTTTTCCTACCTTCCAGCACTACTTCCCATGAAGGCTCTACTCCTGAGTCTCTGCTGATGTAAGCAGACTCTTGACATTTGCCTGTCTTTCTTCCTAAGTCTGGGGGCAGGGTTTGTTGTGAGTCCTCACCTCTCTTATCCAAGAAGAGTTTTTGATTTTTCAACCTATTTAGCTTTTTATGTTTTGTTAGAATAGGACTTCCACGCTCCTTACATGCAGAACCAGAAGTTGCCAAACTAATTTTCAAAAATTTGATATGCTTTCTACTATACTGGATTCTCTAGCCCAATGAGTAACAGCTTAAATGCATATATTCGACCAAGCTTATATGAAATGGTATTGTACTAATCATGTATTATATTTGTTGTGTTATATTTATTCACCAAATTGCATCTTTAGTCAGTTTAAATTGGCTTTCTATGAAATTTGAGAATATGCTTCCATGGAATATTTACAAAGTGGGAAATTGTCCTTTGGCAGTGGTTCAAATCGTATCTAGCTCTGAGGTAATTGTCACAGACTGAAAATTCTATTTTATGAAACTGTATAAAGGGGGAAAAAAAGGAACAGGCTACTATTATTTTGAATAGGGGTGCTAAATTCATACAAAACACTGTAGAGTCCATGTAAAGTCTTATTCCTGAAATCATGCTATCTTTCATATGGAATACACTAACATGTATTCAACTATAGAGTTCTTGCTCAAAGGCAGTCATGAAAATGTCTTAGTTACCACTTCTAGGGAAAAATTTCATAGCAGAGGATCCTTAAAACCAAAAGTTTCTCAGTCAGTAACTGATAGATTGATAAGATTCAAATTGTCTGAGATTGATCCTAAAATGGATGCCAAGTTTAAAGCGAACATCAAAGAATCCATTGTGACAAAAGATCATGGCAAGAAATGAAAGGTAAGAACAACTTTTCTTTAGGGATGCCTGGGTGGCTCAGTTGGTTAAGCGGCTGCCTTCGGCTCAGGTCATGATCCCAGCATCCTGGAATCGAGTACCACATTGGGCTCCTTGCTTGGCAGGGAGCCTGCTTCTCCCTCTGCCTCTGCCTGCCTCTCTGTCTGCCTGTGCTCGTGCTCTCTCTCTCTCTAACAAATAAATAAATAAAATCTTTAAAAAAAAAAAGAACAACTTTTCTTTAAAGTACAAGTTAAAAACAATTAACTCAAAGCCACACGTTGAGTAAGTTACATAACTAAAAATGAATTCCAGAACTTTTTATTGGTTCTCCTCTTAAAGCACTAAGCTAGAATCTCTCTCTCTCTCTCTCTTTTTTTTTTTTTAATCTAATTTGTATTTTTGGAGTCTAGATTAATCTCTACTACTTGCTAATCCTCAACAGTAAAAATAGATGGCTTACTTTTTTTTTTCCTGTTAATATTTTTTGAGTTTATTTGATGTTCTTTTTTCCATTTCCTGTCCTAAATTTGTTGTTCTAAAATTTCCTGAATGATGGAAAATCACTTTTACTAATCTGTTTGATTATTTTACCTTTATTACTTCCTGGAGTTTATTGAACATCACTTTAAAAAGTATTTACATTCATTTTAAAAACAATATCTACATAACAGTCCAAGATTCTTGATGGTATCCCTTTGACATAATCAGTCAAGTTGAAATGATGTAGATTAATTCACTAAAATGACAGGAACTGTGATTTACTAGATTTTGTAGATTAGTAAGCAAGGAAATCCATGCACAATAAAAAAATTAAGGGTAGTACAGCATAAATTGATTTTTTTCATTTATCTTGACAACTATAGTTTAAATTATTTATGACATGCTTCACAGTATGCTAATGAATAGCCTCTAGTATCCTACAAAATAGAATTTTGAAATTTAGACAACTAGCTTAAATCCTGTGCTAATAAATGTTGTCTGAGAGTACGTTGAGATGCTAGGGCTTTGTGAGAAATTAGTTAAAAAAAAGTAAAGGAGAGAAAGAAAAAGAACAGAAAACTGCTATATAGGTTGCCTTCCTTAAATAGAATTTATTTTAAAGCATGATGTGTCCCTCTGGCATATCTGATTTCTTTAACATTTCTGTGTCCCAGAAAAGTCTAGTAAGTTCTCTGAACTGCTATTTGATTTTCTTTGCTATATTCCTCTAACAACTTTGCATGATAGAGATGTTATCTTAATGTTGTCTTAAAAGTTATCACAGGACTTGCAAATCAAATTAAAAAATGGATATTATGTCTTTTAAATTTATTTTATAAAAAAGAGAATTTAGAAATGAATTGTTATTTAAAATTATAATCTTATGATTTCCACATTATTTTAAGCCATTAGTTAGAATAACACTGGTGGTATGACCCTTCATTTACTGGTTTTGCAAGAACATCTATGATGTCAAGATGTATTCTGATCTTTTAGTTGTAAACACATATGTGCTTCAAAACAGACAGAGTGCAAGGCTTTGATGTCTTACTAAAGTGAAAATTTAATGAAATAATAAACAATCTGACCTATTTTTGAGTTAGAGATGGAAGACATACAAACTATTAATTATTTATTGCATTTTTTCTTTGTTTATGCCTATTAGAAGATTGATTTTTGGCATTTATTCCATGTTGCATACTAAGAATGATAGGATTTATTAATTTTTAAGGCATAATATTTTAGGTGCAAATACACAATTATACTTTATTTGGCATTAAATGCTCCTTACCCAAAGTCATTTCTCTCCTTCCTCAACACCCAGACATGTACAAACATACTCACTCTAAAACACACACGCAAATTTAAAAAAACACAAATATTTTAAGAATACAAAATATTTTTTAATAATTATATCTGAAATTCCATTTAAATATTTATTTAAGTATTATTTTTTGTTTCTGTAGCCCACATAAAATTATAATTAGAACATCTATCATGTTGAGGACTGAGTAGATTGGGTAAGTGTATTTGTTTTCTAGGCCTATCATAACAAAGTATCACAGATTAGGTGGCTGAAACAATAGGGATTCATTTCTCAAACTTCTGGAGTTTAGAAGTCCAAGGTCAAGATTTTGGCAGAATTAACTTGGCTAGTTGCAACACTAAGAAAGAAGCCTCAGAAGAATTAGTTTCTTCTGAGGCTTCTCTCTTTGTGTTGCAACGGGCCAAGTTCTCACTGTGTCCTTACATGGTCTGTCCTCTGTGCACACAAGTTTCTGGCACTTACCATATTTCTCTTCTTAAAAGGACATAAGATGGATGGTGGGTGGTTCACTGTTGGGCCTCCCCCTTTGACTCAGGTCATGATCCTGGAGTCCTTGCATCAAGCCCCACATGGGACTCCTTGCTCAGCTAGGATCATACTTCTCCATCTGCCTGCTACTCCTCCCCCTACTTTGTGCTCTTTCTGTCAAATATATAAATAAAATCTTTAAAAAGGCTCTTTTCCTCTCCCTCTTAAAAAAAATCAGTCTTAAAAAACTCACCTTAAAAAAGTCATTTTAACTTAATCACCCCTTTAAAGACCTTATCTTGAATGGAAGTGGTGTTTCTTCTTTTCTGCTCTAGGTTTGAGTGGCTGGTTTCAAGATGGACAAGTTCATGAAAACCAGGAATTTGGTGCTGGTCCTGGCCTGATGCTATTCTGGACACAAAGCAGTCATTATGAAGAACATTGATGATGGCACTTCAGACAGGTCTGCACATGCCATGCTCTGGTGGTTGGAACTGACTGCTATCCCTGCAAAGTGACAGGTGCCATGGATGAGAAGATATTTGCCAAGAGGTCAAAGATCAAATATTTTGTGAAGGTTTATAACTACAGTCACTTCATGCCCACAAATGTACTCTGTGGATATCCTTTTGGACAAAAGTGTTGTCAACAAGGATGTCTTCAGAAACATAGCTCTGAAATGTAAGGCCTGATGAGAGGTCAGAGTCAAGTTGGAGGAAAGGTATAAGACTGACAAGAACAAACGGTTCTTCTAGAATCTGTGGTTTTTTATCTGTTTTTTTTTTTTTCAGTTATTCAAAGTATCACCCCCCAAAAAGAAAGAAAGACCTTATCTCCAAATAGGATTACATTTTAAGGAACCAGAGGTTAGGACTTAAATATGTAAACTTCTGGAGGGCACAATCAACCCATAACACTAAGTCTGGATAAAACTTAGTTAACCCTATGTAAGAATTTGTGAAATGAAGAATATTGGAGAATTTTTTTTTCTCTTCCAATGTAGAAGTTAAGTTTTAGTGAATGCCCAAGCTCAAAGAGGGCAATTACTCTCTCCTGTCCTTTGATACTTAACAACATGGACACATTTAAATTTACAACATTCCTTTCTTCTTGCTTGCCTTCCTGCCTGCCTCCCTCCCTTCCTACCCCTTGCTCCTTCCTTCCCTCCTTCTCTCTCCTTTAGTCCCTCACTCTCTCTTTCTTTCTTTCATCTTTGTCCCTGTTTCTATCTCTGCCTTTCTAAGTATGGGCTTCCTGAACAACTTCAGTGAACCAGGTCTATGTTAGATGCTAAGAATAAAAATATGAAGTAATGAAATACATCCCCAGCCTTCATGGAACTTACACACTATGAGCTGTGTTAGATATTGTGAATTATATAAATAAAAGACATTATTAAAACACTGCCAAATGCTAATAAGGAAGTACAGGTCCCAGTAAAATGCCAAAGTAGAAGTTCTTACCTAGTTGAAGTTCCAAGGAAATTATACTTGGAGAAGTTGTGATCTGAAGGATAAATACAAAGAAATGCCATTTACAAAGTTTCTGAAATAGAATGTTTGGAGAACTGAATAAAGAATAGCTGGAGTTAGGAGTGGTAGATACAGGTTAATAAATCCATGGTTGAAAAGCAGCTTAAAATATAATTAGGAAACATAATTTCAGCATTATTTACTTTGTGCAATAAGATATTTTATCAATATCATTGCTACAATCAAAAGGATTTGTAGCATTGCATTTCCATATCTATGATTTTAGCTGCAATTGAAAAATTTATCAAAATAATCAGAAGCAAAGATTTCTAAACATAAAGTGCTATATATAAAGCACAATAGAAATGTGAAGCTAATATTTAAATAAAACATAAAAAGAAAATAGCACAACTGATTAAATTTAGTCACTATTCAGATATACTTATAGAATTATATATACATATCCTCTAACTTCCCAGCATATTAAAATTTGTAATATTAAAATATATTATTTTAAAGACCTACTTAGAAATAAGAGTAGATATTATTGAGTATCTTTTTAAGGCCCAAGGAAAGGCTACACCTGAAATCTCAACAATTTTAGAACTTCATTGTAAACTTCCCTGAAGCCTATACCTGCTCCTTGTCAGTGGTTATTCAGGAATCTCTTTCTAGCTATTGTGGAGGATTTTTCAGTATTAAAACTGAGTAAAGATAAATAAACATTGCTTTGTAAGTTGTTTCCAACCTAAATTCCATCAAAAATGGAATACAATGTGGTGTGCATTATTGAACGGCTTCTTTCAGTACAAAAACCTAGAAGGAAGAAGATAAAGTAGCTGGTCTATGATCCATTTATCTGCAGTTACATGATCAGGCACACACAGGGGAAAGAAAATACAAGTGGTCCAATCTAATGTAATTGTAAGCAGGATAACTAGACCTCAAGGTAAACAGTATTTGCTAGGGAAAAGTCTTTATCTTTGAGATGAACTTAGTAGTATGCTATTAGTTTATGACTGTTTTTGTGTAAATATACCTGCAATCTATGGATTGTGATGCCTAACTTCACAGCAAATGTCAGGTAAATACTCAACTCTCTGTGTTAAAGAGATGGAGATGTTTCATGACATAAATGCTCCCTGCTGTGTGAGGTGATGTAGGACCTCATTTAGGACCTCATTCACTTACTGTTCTTTACCAGAGAATGTGTGTCCAGTGTGGAAAGAAAGAGGCCATCTGGGGTGCCTGGGTGATTCAGTGGGTTAAAGCCTCTGCCTTCGGCTCAGGTCATAGTCCCATGGTCCTGGGATCGAGCCCCACATCAGGCTCTCTGCTCCATGGGGAGCCTGCTTCCTCCTCTCTCTCTCTCTGCCTGCATCTCTGCCTACTTGTGATCTGTGTCTGTCAAATAAATAAATAAATAAATCTTTAAAAAAATAAAATTAAAAAAAGAAAGAGGCCATCTATGATGTGTCAAACATCTCAGTTTTACCTGCATCTATTTATTGGTTGAAACTGAAATTATTACTAAAATTTAATTTGGGTGATATTGCTGTTTCCTATAGGTATAATATGACAAACCTGTATTTTACCTACCTTTAGCTCAACACACACACACACACACACACACAAACACACATGTAAAATTGCAAATTTCATATCCTTTTGGTCTAAATGGACATGAAACTTTCAATTTGCCTTTGAATTTTGTTTTATATTTAATGAAAACTTGACTGAAGTTCATTTTACATATATAAAATGATGAGATTTTAAGTGCACAGTTTGAAAAATTCTGACAAATTTTAGAGGAAAATATACAAAGTTCTGTTACCACAGAAAGTTCCCTTCTTCCTTTTTTGAGGAAAAGATTATCCTTTCCTCAACCAATGGTGATTGCTCTTCTAACATTAAACACCATGCATCAGTTTTGCCTCTTCTTACAAAAAGAAATGCTGAATTTTTTTCTGACAGATAAATTACCAGAGGATTATCTTAATCTTGTGTAGGCTTGGCTTTTGGTTTTGTAAATGAAGTTTGTAGGTACCTATCCTTTGTCCCACAGAAAAACCTTTAGGCCAGAACTTACTTGAAGAATTTGGAATTCTTCATATTATAGAGATCATATGATAATTGTCTTTCTCTGATTGACTTATTTCACTCAGCATAATACCCTTTAGTTCCATGAATGTCATTGCAAATGGCAAGATTTCCTTTCTTTTGATGGCTGCATAGTATTCCGTGTGTGTGTGTGTGTGTGTGTGTGTGTGTGTGTGTGTGTGTGTAATTTGAGAGGCAGGGCAGGGAGTTCTGGGTGGTAGGGAAGGAAAAATGAAACAAGATGGGACTGGGAGGGAGACAAGCCATAAAATACTCTTAATCTCATGAAACAAACTGAGGGTTGCTGGTGGGGGGAAGGGTAGGGATAGGGTGGCTGGGTTATAGACATTGCGGAGGGTATCTGCTACAGTGAGTGCTGTGAAGTATGTAAGCCTGATGGCTCACAGACCTGTGCCCCTGAAGCAAATAATACATTACATGTCAATTTAAAAAAAAGCTAAAAGCAAAAAAAAAAAAAAAAAAAAAAAAAAAAAAATTTTTTATAAAAATAAAAAACCAAATTTTTTTTTTTTTTTATATATTTTATTTATTCATTTGACAGATAGAGAGATCACAAGTAGGCAGATAGGCAGACAGAGAGAGAGAGGGGGAAGCAGGCTCCCTGCTGAGCAGAGAGCCCGATGCGGGACTTGATCCCAGGACCCTGAGATCATGACCTGAGCCGAAGGCAGCGGCTTAACCCACTGAGCCACCCAGGTGCCCCGCAGATTTCTTTTTTTAACAAACCACTCACTTTTGATGAAGTTTTAACCTCAAGGTTTTTGCTTGTTTGTTTTGTTTTTTCTTTTCCCCAGCAGAGGTTGTAGCTGAAAAAAATTACTGCGAAGCTGACAATTTTTTTTTTTTTTTTTTCTGGCTGCCTTGGATTTTTGTAATTGCTTGAATAGTTAAAGAGTACAACATAGATCTGAATAAAACTTTTATGTAGATTTTGGCAATCCGGTCTATGGCTCCTTTACTTCTGGAATTTCCCTTTAATTCCTATACCTCTGACAGCTTCAAACATTGACCATTATTCTTGCATCTCGGTAAGATAGTTTCTATTTTTGTTTCTACTCCTTTATTTGGCCCTATGGACTGGGAAGTATTCTTAAGGAAAAATAGCCAAATGTAATACATATCTAGTTTGTTTATCTTCTTTCAAGGCTGATGTTACTGTAGTTTCTACCTATGTTGAGTTATTCTTTAATAATTCTTTTTTTATATTTTATCTACAGTTTATAATTGTTAGCTCAAGTTATAGCCAATACAATTTACTCTGCTCTAACCAAAACCAGAACTCCAAATTATGTTTCTTAGAGGACATATAAAATGCTTATTCAAAATACAAAACAATGTGTATTGTAAGGATATACCTGCAGCACAGATCTTTTAGATTTATAAACTTTAGAATAACTTTATTTTGCTACCCATTTTCTTCTATGAATTTCCAAAAAATGTTAGATACGTATCCTTTGCCCAAACTTTACAGTTTGCTTACAGTGTAAGATATGTACATATACCAGTGTGTAAGAACTCAGTAACACCAACAGCAACATCAGCAATGATAATAATAACAACAATAGTAGTAGTAGTCATAATAATAATAATGATAATAATAATAAATTTGTGACTACATTGAGCATGAGAATTATTTCATAAATTTTAGAAGTGACAGAGAGAAAAATATATTATTTGAAATTAATAAAAGATTAGATATTATAAAAGTAGGGGTTAATGACTGAAAATATAACAATGAAGCATATGATATATGTTATATATAGCATTTATGGTATATAACTACCATATATATATATACACACACACAGTTTATGATATAGGATATATTTGGCTTATGTATTTATGATGTATATGAATATATATATAATTACATATATATATATGATATTTCCTCTTATATATAAGATGCTTATATGTTAGTGTCTTAGGAACTATTCATGATTTTGAATATTTGCAAAATTTTGCAGATATAATCATGGATATCTTACAAGAATGTTATTATGCTAGGTTTTTCAAGTTCTCTTCCTAGCCATGGTTCTGAATTGTAGTATCTTACAATTACATGCATCTTCTAAGGCATAATGTTAAATTTTATAAATTAACATTAGTTTACTAAAATTTATAGCTCAGGTATTAAGTCTTCCAGAAAACAACGTCAGACCAATGCAACAAAAAGATTCCTGGAGTTGGAGGAATCTTTGTGATAAGAAATAATTGGTCCTAACAGAGATATATTACCTCAGTTTTAATTTTAAATGGGATGTTTTAGATATTCATAGAGAATTATATTTAGTTCTCACTACAATTAAAAAGTGACGACATTTTGCTATTGACCATTTTCCTATAGACATATAGATTTGTCAGCAAGTACCAACTGAACTACTGTTTTGGTTTTTCCACGCTGATGATTAATATTTTTTTTCTGCTTTTAACATTCTATAAAGAGATACCAGGATAAAATAAGTTCCCAATTATAAATTTAATAAACATAAACAACACAGATCCTCACAGTATATTCTGAATCCATTAGAGTTTCTGGCAATTTCATGTGATTGTTTACATCTATAGAGCAGTTTGGTGAACACTGAGCTTAAAATAATAGGTCCAATTATAAACAGATAAACAATGATCAAAGAAAAATAAAATTTCGTTTGTTTTAATTTCATATTAGGGTAAGATTTAAAGTATTATATTTCAGAAATGTAAGTAAATGTATCATAAAATAGGAATTTTGATTAAATAGATGGCAATAGTTCATAATCAGCATCAGTAAGTGTGTATTGCACATTTATATTATATGAACACTTTATTCCTGCTTTGATATCTATAATCATAAAATGTTGTATTTCTTAGGGAGTTCAAGAAGACTTAGTGAAATGTTAGCTAATGATTGTGTGTTCATTGTGAAATGTCTCGGCTGAATGTTTTCTTTTTTTTTTTAAGATTTTATTTATTTATTTGACAGAGATCACAAGTAGGCAGAGAGGCAGGCAGAGAGAGAGGAGGAAGCAGGCTCCCCGCCAAGCAGAGAGCCAGACGTGGGGCTCAATCCCATGACCCTGGGATCATGACCCGAGCTGAAGGCAGAGGTTTAACCCACTGAGCCACCCAGGTGCCCCTCTGCTGAGTGTTTTCATGAGAACAGTGGCAATCAAAAAGAAGCCAGTGGCTAACAGACACATGAAAAGATGTTCATCATCTTTAGTCATCAGGGAAATTCAAATCAAAATCACATTGATATACCGCCTTATACCAATTAGAAGGGCAAAAATTGACAAGGCAAGAAACCACAAATGTTGGAGAGGTTGTGGAGAAAGGGGAACCCTCTTACACTATTGGTGGGAATGCAAATCGGTACAGCCACTCTGGAAAACAGTGTGGAGGTTCCTCAAAAAGTTAAAAATACAGCTACCTTATGACCGAGCTATTGCATTACTAGGTATTTACCACAAAGATACCGATGTAGTGAAAAGAAGGGCCACATGCACCCTAATGTTCATAGCAGCAATATCCACAATAACCAAACTGTGAAAAGAACCACAATGCCCTTCGACAGACAAATAGATAAAGAAGATGTGGTCCATATACTCAATGGAATATTAGTCAGCCATCAGAAAGGATGAATACTCAACTTCTGCATCAACATGGATGGAACTGGATGAGATTATGCTAAGAGAAATAAGTCAAGCAGAGAAAGTCAATTATCATATGATTTCACTTATTTATGGAACATAAGGAATAGCAGGAGGAAATTAGGAGAAGGAAGGGAAAAATGAAGGGGGGAAATCGAAGGGGGAGATGAACCATAAAAGACTATGGACTCTGAGAAGCAAACTGAGGGTCTTAGAGGGGAGAGAGGTGGAGGATGGGTTAGTCTGATGATGGGTATTAAGGGGGGCACATATTACATGGAGGACTGGGTGCTTTATGCAAACAATGAATCATGGAGCACTACACCAAAACCGGTGATGTACTGTATGGTGACTAACATAACATAATAAAATAAAGATGTCAGTGGAATTCAACATGGACATTTCATAGGTACACACACACACATGTATACATGTGTACACAGATATCCATACACACCCACTTACTTATTGTCAGTCTTGCTAGATGTTTTTCAATTTTTTGTTGATTTTGTTTTTGAGGAAACAGATACGTTTCATTAACTTTTGTCTATCTTTTCTTATTTTCAATTTAAATGTGATTTTTTTCTTTCTTGTCCTTATTATTTGCTACTTTTTGCTGGATTTGGATTTATTTTGCATTTGTTTTTCTAATTTCTTGATAAGGGAGCTTAAATTATTGATCTAAAATTTTTCCTCTTTTCTATGGTAAACAATGTTGATACATATTTTTACCTCAGCACTGCTTTAACATGGCTGTACAAACTCTAATATGTTGTATTTTCAATTCATTTAATAATACATATTTTTGCCTTTAAAACATAACCTATGTACACATTATTAAACAATTAAATACATAGATAAAATTGCATATCCTTCCCTAATTTTTTTTCCATTTTAAACCTTACTTTTATGAAGTTATAATTTCTCTCATGTCCTCAAAAAATATCTTGTACACAGGGTGCCTGGGTGGCTCAGTGGGTTAGAACTCTGCCTCAGCTCAGGTCATGGTCTCAGGGTCTTGGGATTGAGCCCCACTTTGAGTTCTCTGCTCAGCGGGGATCTTGCTTCCCCCCCTCTCTCTGCCTGCCTCTCTGCCTACTTGTGATCTCTCTCTCTCTCTCTCTGTCAAATAAATAAATAAAATCTTTAAAAATTTTTAAAAATTTAAAAAATTACCTTGTACAACTCTCAATGATAATACTTGCCCAATTTAAATGTGTTAAAATTACAAGTCTCCTTTACCTAAATCTTAGATCCAGAAAGCAAACAGCATGCTCTTAATCTTTGTAATACCATAACTATGCAAAATTCCTCATGTATGGTAGGATATTGACAAGTCTAATTCATCAAGGTTATTAGAATACGAGTCACTTCTGTTTGTGTGACTTTGGAAAAGTTACTTAATTCTGGATTGAGTTTCCTCATTTATATACCAATTATGTTAAAATTATAAATGTTTTTAAATTTTTAAGGTGTTACTCAAATTACAGTTAGTTAACATGCAGTATAATATTGACTTCAGGTGTACGATGTAGTGATTCAGCACTTCTGTACAACATCCAGTGCTCATCAGAAGTGCACTCCTTAACCCCCCATCACCTATTTAATACCCCACCCAGCCACCTCCCCTTTGGTAACTACCAGCTTGTTCTCTATAGTTAAGAGTCATTTTCTTTTTTAACTTTTGAATGTTCTGCTTTTTCTAAGCTAGTGTATAAAACACAGTTATATCATGAAAAACACAACAGTGGAGCTTATTTAAGAAGCTTACCTGAGAATAGTTTATATATAAACTTGACACCATGTAAATATTCGTTTTTGTATGTGCTTCATGATGCTGTATTGTGTGTAACTATTTTTTAAGGTTATTTCCATTAAAATGTGCAGATCTTCCTCCACTTACGATGAAGTCACATTCCAAAAAAACTCTTTGCAAACTGAAAATATCATAAGTCAATGCATTTAATACATTATGACTTATTGAACACCAAACATAGCCCACCTTATGCTCAGAATAGAGCCTAGCCCACCAATGTGCTCAGAATACTTACTCTAGACTATGGGTAGTTGGGAAAATCATCTAACAGAAACTCTATTTTATAATAAAATGTTTAATATCTCATGTAATTTATTGAAGACTATATTGCAGGGAAAAATAGAATACTTGTATGTGTGCAGAATATAAGTGTATGGTGTTTCACCCTTGTGACTTACTGGGAGCAGCAGCTGACGGCCGCTGCCCAGCATCACCTGAGCATATCCTATTGGATATGGCTTGCCTAGGAAAAGATCACAATTCAAAACTCAGAGTTCTGTTTCTACTGAATGTGCATGGCTTTTGCACCATCATAAAGTCAAAAAATCTTAAGTCAAACTACTATAAGTCAGGGACTGTTTGTATAAGCGGAATTCTGTGACAAAAACCATTTTGTGAATAATCAAGAGCTATAGTAATTACTGTTAAGATATGGAAAGAAGAATTTCACTCCATTGCAGGGATCAAATACATTGTAAGACTGAAGAAAAGAAAAAAAAATGCAGTAAACAATTTAATTAACATTTTATTTATCTTCTGTCTTCTGCTATCTAAATGTAAGGTGGTAAATAATAATGAACATGAAGCATCATCTATGATTGTTTAAGGACATAGTTTTCAGTTTTATTTATTAACAGAGGGCCCAGAAATCATGGCCATTTTGGAGCATAGTAATTAGAAAATGAATGGGAAATTTCAAAATAAAAGATATAAGATATTTATGCTATATTTTATGATTGACAAACTGTAGAATGGGTCAGGTATAAGAAAAAATATGTGGTAAAAACCTGATTTGGCTAAAGTTCTAACAATTAATATGGAAATTTTGAAAAATAAAAAATAAGAAAATACGGATTTTTTATCATGTAAAACTAATTTCAGTGTTTTAGGAAATGGTTTCCAAGAGGCCACTAAGAGAAACATTGTTAAAATTAAGTTTTGTTGTTTGTTTTTTGTTTTTGTTTTTGTTTTTGGTATCTTAGCAGAGTTGAATTGTCAGATTGTTTTTCTTCAAAGTTGTTTTATTTTTAAAATGGAGAAACGGGGAGCATCCAAGTGGCTCAGTCGGTTGAGTGCCCAACTCTTGATTTCAGCTCAGGTCATGATCTCAGAGTCCCTAGATTGAGCCCCACATCAGGCTCCACATTCAGTGGGCAGTCTTCTTGTCATCTGCTCACACTGTCCCTCCTCCTGATTATGCTGTCTCTCTCTCTGTCTAAAATAAGTAAATGAATCTTAAAAAAACATAAAATGGGAAAACAGAATAAAACACAGGAGAAAGTGGATATGAAAACAAAATAGATGAGAAAACATGGAAAATCGCGGTTTTAGAAGAGGAACACATAGATTACAAGTAACAAAGCAACATGGCATCAAAACAAGACTTTTATATTGTGAGAATCATTCACATTTTGTGATGTGTGAAAGTGTTTGTTTTGCTTGGTAATATTATTTGTATGTGCCAATATTAATTATGAATATTTTTTAAAAAGTTGATGAGCAATAACTAAAGTCCTTTATTCATTCTTACTGTACACTACATAGGGTGGTGTCTTGGAACTGGCCCTTACTGCTTTGCAAAAACTGACTGTTTAGGCTCACAAATCCTGGGGCACCTGGGTGGCTCAGTCATTGGGCATCTGCCATGGGCTCAGATCATGGTCCTGGGGTCCTGGGATAGAGCATTGTGTGGGGCAGGAAGTCTTTCTCCCTCTCCCACTCCCCCTGCTTGTATTGCCTCTTTTGCTGTGTCTTTCTGTCAACTAAATAAATAACATCTTAAAAAGAAAAAGTTCATAAATCTTGTGAGTCAGTTGACATCACACTGGTAGCTTGAAATCAGCAGTGGTGATTGGCTTGATAACTGGCAAATGCTACAAATTGTTTTGCTTCCTTTCCTAAGAGCCTTTTGTTATTCACTATTATTTACTGGCTTGCAGCTGATAATATCTAATTTAAATAATTTCCCTCACACACACACAATCTACATTTGTGTATATGCATGTAGATATGCTTGTGCATATGTGTATATACACACATCTACTAAATATATAAATTATATCTATTTCAAAGCAAATTTCCATAAAAATAATGATATTAATATCAATTTTCATATTCATATGGAAATACATATGTAAATAAGTTGAAATATATACTTACCTATGGGTCAATTTTTTTTTTTTTTTATTTGTTTGACAGAGATCACAAGTAGGCAGAGAAGCAGGCAGAGAGAGAGGAGGAAGCAGGCTCCATGCTGAGCAGAGAGCCCAGTGCAGGGCTCGATCCCAGGGTCTTGGGATCGTGACCTGAGCCGAAGGCAGAGGCTTTAACCCACTGAGCCACCCAGGCACCTATGGGTCAATTTCTAACATACTGTACAATTATTTGCTTTCAAACCTGCATACATATTTTACTCTATAAAACACATAGATTGTATGAAAATTCATGGGTTCCTTTTTACTAATGGTATTCTGTTTTCATATTCTTATTTTTAAATGTTAAATGCATGATTTATTCATTTCATCTCTTTTAAATAATGAGGAGTTATACTCTTTGTTATTTTTGTGTAAATAGTCATGAGATTTATGCAAAGATAAAGTCCTATAAGAGAGTAAAGACCCAATTAGTTACTTAAGATTTTACCTTAATTATTAAAAACTTTAATATTTTTCTAAAATATATTTGGTGTTCTTGGTTCCTAGAAATAGTAGCTAACACGATATTGTTTTTGAAAAGTGTCTACACAAAATAGTTTTATCTTCTACAACCAAGTGGTTGAATATCTAAGAGTTTCATTTGATATTAGTAATGTGGTTAATATTTGAAACACTGTAATCACAAAACTTCTTTATCAGCAATCAGAAACTAATTTATCAAAAATGAATGCTTATTTTTCACTATTAAATCATAAATTAAACTTAAGTGTTTTTTTCTCAGTAATTATGTACATGTTTTCATTCTGTTCTTCCAAGTTAAAAGTTGCTTCCAAAGATAAACTCAGAGATATTTTGATTATTCTTGATCCATTGTACTTAATAAAATAAACCCAAAATGAATATATGTTATGATTTTTTAAAATTTATTTTATTTTATTTTATTTTCTCACCATAACACATACCTTTCCCAGTGTCTATCACCCACATATCCTCCCCAATGTCCCTCACTCAACCACTCCATCCCTCCCACTCTCCTCCCCTCGAGAAACCCTCAGTTTGTTTCCTAAGATTAAGAGTCTCATGGTTTGTCTCCCTCTCTGGGTTCATCTTGGGGACTTTTAAAGTGTTGTGTTTTTGTATAAACAAATTGTTCTAGCTGGAAATAAAACATTTACATTTTTCCAATGTTTAAATAAAAGTCCACTTGGATGGGCTATAATACAGCATGGTGAAAAGAGAAGGAAAAAAAAATCCTGCCTAGTAGACCATCTGCTCATAAATTTTACTTCTGTGTGTTGTGTTTATATTTTAATTTCCCCTGTAAAGAAAAGTGGGATAAATATGTCTACTTTCTTGTCCATAAGTCATTCTTTGAGATGTAAAAATGCATGTAACCATATACAGTTGGCAGAATTTCTGACCTTGGGAAAAGCACATTTCATTTCTCAAACTCTTATCAATTTTATAGATGTGAGTTCAATGTTCTCTAATATGTTTACCAACTGGTCGCAGATTCAAAGGTGTTCAGATCCATCTTTAAAATATTTCTCCCTTGCAATTCATTCCAATTTTCTTTGGCCCTAATGATCTCAATTTCACAGATTTCAGAGATTCACTTTAAACTTCCAGCTTTTAAATGATGTGTTGTCAGCATTTGATAGCCAAGTCCGTCAATTCCCTGACTTCTTAATTGACACTTTCAGCAGGTAAGGACTCATTTGCCCAGCTGATTTCCTGTTTTACACAACTATTAATTGCCACTGGATTCCAAAAGAGCAATAAATGTTACTCACAAGTATCATAAGGAATTTTATTTTTCTGGAAAAAGAGTGAAAATGGATTTTACAAGGTAGATTATCCATTCAGAATGTCTCTGTACCCATTGTGCTGTAGTCAAGTTTTCTCTTAGAGGATGGAGTGCAATTAGGAAAATGAAAAGAAAAAAAAAAAGAATGCTCAATATTTATAATCTCTACATAACAAATAGGCTATTGTCCTGTAAGGGATCTGTTTTTACTTAAAAATAAAATAAACTATTACTACAAATTTTATATAAGGACCCATCTTCATAAAAATTTCTTTGATTTCTAAAGTTGATGAAACTCACCTCTAGTCTAAAGTTTTGCCTCCCTGACCATCACAATGGTAGTTACTAGTGCAGCCCAAGAGGGGCAAAGAACAAGATCCAGAAGCAGCCGCTGTGTCTGGTGGCTATTCAAATGTAAAAAACAAACCTCATAAATTCTATTGTACAATTAGAGGTTGTTAAATAGAATTTAGTAAGTTGATTATATGCAGACATACATATGCTTAAAGAAGCATGGCATATACACCAAAACCTTTCCAAGTCACACAAAACACTTTATTATCAGCAATTTTAGATCCAATGATGATTAAACAAGTATATTGGATAGATAGAGAAGAATAATCATAGAACTGCACTTGTTTAATTATTTTATTATTTTAAGATTTATTTATTTATTTATTAGTTAGAGAGAGAGAGAAAGAGAGCGAGCACAGGCAGACAGAGAGGCAGGCAGAGGCAGAGGGAGAGGCAGGCTCCCTGCCCAGCAAGGAGCCCGATGTGGGACTCGATCCCAGGATGCTGGGATCATGACCTGAGCCAAAGGCAGCAGCTTAACCAACTGAGCCATCCAGTCGTCCCATGTTTAATTATTTTAAAAAATACTAAAATGAATGTCTTGAGGATAAACTCATGCTTTAGGGAATTTTTATTAATCTTGTATTTCTGATTACAGTTACAATAGAAATACAATTATATGAGTATCAACACAAACTTTGTGCACAGAAAGACTTAATATTATTAACTGTTACAAGTTATTAGTAGAAATCATTGTTTTCTGAATATAATGAATTTGTTTTCTCAAAAGTTCGAACATATGCATGTGACAGCGGTGTTTAGAATGACTGTATAGAGAAAGAATGGTCATTTGGCAAAACATCCCTGCAGAGCAGATATGCCAGCACTTACAGAGGAATCTAAATGTTCGACAGATGGCAAGCTGAATAAGGTGCAGCTGGAGCTAAAATATATTTTTTAGAGGAAAAAAGTATATGTTGAATAGAAGGTGATAATGCAAAAGAGGAATATTAACAATATATCTTGAAACAATAGTACAATAAGGTCAGCTGAAGTCATATTATTAAAATTTCATGCTGAGAAAAAATAATGTGACCCTGCTGGACTAATTTCAGCTTTAATTTATGACATGACCTTTGGGCCAAAGTATGACATTATAATAAAGATATGTCTTTACTCTAAGCTAGATTTAGTTCTGTAGTAATGGTAATTTGTTTCATCATAAATCTGTATGAATATTTTACTTTAATACATGCATTCTTATAAACCCAAGCCATCAAGATATATATTTCCATTCACTTATTCTGTGATCCTGTTTCATGCAAAATTAGATTCTTATTTTTTTAAACTGATTTGCTACACACTCTAAATACTGCAGCAACTTAAAAATATTATCAGAGCTTATGTAAATCATTTGCTGAAGATTAGCACTCTGTTCCTATGTTTGTATTATGACTTTCATTCCTTAGATGGGATTTCTTGAGAATGATTTTACATTCCCATTCTTCCAATGTTCATATGCCAACTTTTTTTGTTGTTGATATTTTTCAGTTAATAAATTTGCTCTACTTTTCCAAAGGAATAAGGGAACATCTTTAATATAACCATCACTGTAGCAAGTCAAACTTGAAACCCAACTATGATGGGCAACATGTTTATGAGGGAAATGGTATATTGTTTGAACTGGTCTCTGAATATTACCAATATGTTAGGACCTCATTTCCCTACATTTATTCTGAGTTGCCCAAAAACAGATGCACACTAACACTAATTTTTAGAATTATGCCCTCAAGTTTAGCAAAAAACTAATTTAACAATTTATAGTTAATGGACCCTATTAAAAGAAGACAAGAAAATTGATTTATTCATTTTTAGAATTCATTTTGCTCTAGTTTCACAGATATGTAAGTTGTGAAATTAAACATCTATGGAGTTGCAATGATTAAAACAAAAGTTTTTAACAATCATGATGTTAAGTTTCAGTTAAATGAGTTATTGAACTCACTCTTTCTATTATATTCAGCATTGTAAAATCTATTTATGGGTTTAAGTTGATATCATAGTGCTTTAGAGCTCAGTTTCTGGTGGAGGAAAGATTCTCAGACAGACCCTCCCTTTACTGCACAGAGTTCTAGGAATTCCAACTGGGGGAGGTACCTCAATTTCTTTCTGTGTGACATACCATCCCTTCTGTTGTATTCTGTTGACCCTCAGACACATGCTGGCACAGTGTGAAGGGAGGGGACAGACAATACAAGCATGTGAAAATCAAGAAGCAGTTCTCACTGTGGGTATCTTAGAGGATGGCTATAACAGTCTCCTTCTGAAAAGAATTCCTTTTAGGACTTTGTAATCAAGGAGTATATCCTCAGAACTTCTCCTTACCTTCCTGATGATCGCTACATAATTTATCTTAAATTGTTATTACTATTTTGTAGTATATTTTCTAGTAATTATTTGGCAATAGGAAGACCTTCTCATTTTGCTACCTCATTCAACATATGATAGTGTCAGGTTTCAATAATGTAAAATATTTTTTTTAATTTTTATTTATTTACTTGAGAGAGAGAGAGCATGAGTAGGGAAAGGGGCAGAGGGACAAGCAGACTCCATGTGAGTGCAGAGCCTGACCTCCAAATCCTGAGATCATGACCCGAGTGGAAGTTAGTCTGACTGAGCCACCCAGCTGTCCCTCAATAACAGGAAGTGTTTTATATTTAGCATTCCTTACTACAAAAAGTAAAATGCTAACTTCAATTTCCACAATGTGACATTTCCATGTGTGTTTGTTGTTTCCCATTTTAAACCCTATTATACTGCTGACATCATAATTCAGTCCACTCTGATACCCAGTTTCACTGTATTTTGAATTTCTCTCAATCTCTCTCTCTTTTCTTTCTTGGAAGAGTCAAGGAAATTACATTAAGTGACATTACAGAGATATGGTTCTGGCTGACTTACTAGCTTTTCTGCATCAGGGTGGTCACTTTTCTCCATTTATTTGACAAGACCTAGGATACCAAGAAAGAAATAAAATTGTTTCAACTGAACTCTGAAATTGAGCCTCAGAGTTTCATCTATGTTTTAAATCTGGGGTCGACAAACTTCCTCTATAAAAGCCAGGTAGTAAATATTTAGGACTTTGCAGGACATATGATCTGTAATAACCACTCAACCCTGCCTTGAAGCAAAAAGCAGCCACAGATAATACATAAAAACACGAGTATGGCTCTGTTCCAATGCAACTTAATTGAAAAAAAAAATGTAGCAGGCAGGATTTGGCACAGTGGTCCAGTTTGCCCGACTGCTGCTTTAGATGCTAACACTTCCATTGACAACTTATTAGATAATTGGTCAAAATCCTATTGCAAAATATATTTTAATTTTTTCCATGTCATTTTGTTTTGCTTCCATGAATATAGAAAAGTAATACTGGGGAGACCAAAATCACTCATCCATTTATATATTTCTTCAAATATTTATAGACAACCTAAAGTGAACTAGGCATTGCTTTCAGTACTAGGGATTCAACAATTAAAACATTATCTAGTAGCATACATTCTCAAGTAGCATACATTCTAACTTGCTCATTCCAAAGGTCTTTTGGTAAAAAAGAAGAGGGGCATTATCATAGGCAACTAGTCGAAAGTTTGAGATAAATATAAATGGTAACTTTAATTATATTGTAATTTAGCAGGAAACAATGTAGTTTGGTTGTTTGGTTGCTAAAAATATATATGCTCAAGCTGGAACTCCTGTATTAAAATCTCAGTTCTGGCATTTGTTAGCTTGTAACCTTGGGTGAGTTACATAATGTCCTGTGTTTTGTTTTTGTTTTTGTTTTTTTAATTTGTAAAGTCAGAGATTGCCAACCACATAGTGTTTCTCTATGGATTAAATATGTTAATACATATAAATTATTTATCTCAGTTTCAGACACTTGGTAAGCACTAAATAACATAGCTATGATGCTCTTAGAAATCTATGACCATTAAACCCTTTATTTTTTTCTGAGAATGGAATATATATAGTTATAAAATATTTTACTATGTAAATTAAACATTTTGTTTTAATAACTACACCTTGAAATATCATTATTGGAGTCTGAATAGAAATAGGTCCCCTTATTTTGAATCAGACATCAAAAGAAAGCACAATAAGATATGGTTCATTTATAGTTTAAAAAATTCAACAGAAATAAATCTATATACACAATTTGGTTATCTTTTACTAACTCTCACTAAACTTTAAGATTATGTTATTTTTTTATATTAAATATCTAAAGATATCCCCATATGATAATATTGTACAGAATTTTTAAAAAAGATTTTACTTATTTGACAGACAGAGATCACAAGTAGGCCCAGAGGCAGGTGGAGGAAAGGGGGGAAGCAGGTTCCCCACTGAGCGAAGAGCTTGATGCAGGGCTCTGTCCTAGGACCCTGGGATCAGGACCTAAGCTGAAGGCAGAGGCTTTAACCCACTGAGCCATCCAGGCACCCCAGAATTTTTAATTATATTAGAATTTATGAGATTCTACTTAGATTAAAAACAAGAGAGTGATTGATAAGCCACCCATAAAACAGGTGTCAGAATCCCACACATATTATACATACATGTGTACAAGTAATGAGAAAAGTTACCTGGCAGATGGACAACATAAACTTCCTCTCTTGGTTCAAAAATAGAAAACAGTGATGCTGTTAGAGACAGACTATTTGAGTAAGCCATTTTGCATTCTGTAAAATACTTCCTTTCCTAATGTTAATATTAAAACACTGAAAGTGTTTTGTGACCTGAATAATTGTACCATATTTTCGTTTTATATATCTTTTCATGATACCTTAGGTTGCATTTACAGGAAGTTTTAAAACTCAGTTTTTTGTTGTTGTTGTTGTTGTTGTTGTTGTTGTTTTAATTTAACTAACTGAATCAGCCAGGTAGAAGTCTGGAACAACTGGCGGAATTTTTGATACATTTCTTGGTAAAATGCAAATTTCATGAGTCACAAAATTTAATTATTTGTGTTGAACATGCTTAAAACTTAAAGTCTGCAATGTATAGCTGAACAGTAAGAGTTTGATTTTCCACTATCCCACTATTTTTTTTTTTTTTTTTTTTTTTTTAGAATTTGGACCTGATAGGGTTTAATCTAGAACAAGAAATAGAAAACAGACATAAAGCTTTGAATTGTGTTAGGAGAATTGATTGGAGGAAGCTTGGGTGAGACCTTGAGACTGGAGGATTAAGCCATAGAAATACCTACATCTTGATAGTTGCTCCAAAAGCTGTCTCTTAAAAGCAAACAACAAAAACATGTGGATTTTCACTAAAATGTGAGATCCTGTATGGTTTGAATTTTGTCCTCAAAAACATATGTTGAGTCCTAACCCTTAGTACCTGTGAATATGACCTTATTTGGAAATAGCTTCTTTGCAGGGGTAGTTAAGTCATAACAAGATCATACTGAGTTAGTATGTCCCTAATCCAGTATGACTGGTGTCCTTAAGAGGAGAGACATAGACAAAAAGAGACAATTTCATGTGATGACAGAGACAAAGGTTGGAGTCATGCTGCCAAAGCCAAATCATGCTAAGGACTCCATCAACCATCAGAAAGACGTCAGACTGATTCTCCCTCTGAGCCCCCAAGGGGGGGCGGGAAATCAACTCTACTTGATACCTTGATTCCAGATTTCTGGATCAAGAATTATGAATAAATAAACATCTGTAGTTTTAAGCCATCCAGTTTGTGGTCATTTGTTACAGCAGGAAACAAATACAGATTTTGGTATCAATAGAAATGTGCTGCTACTGTAACAAATACTGACAACTGTGGAGGTAGCTTTGGTATTGTGTAATGGGTAAAGGCTGGAATAATTTTGAGGAACGTAATAGAATAACTCTAGATTGCTCTGAAGTGATGGTTGGTAGATAGATGATGTTAAATGCAGTTCTGGTGAGAGATCAGAACCAGGTGAAGAAATGGCAAAATTTCCACCTTCTTAGAAAGTACATATATTATCATGAATTGAATCTTGATAGAAATAGGAATATCAAAGGTGCTTTTTGTGAGATCTCACATGAAAATAAAAATGTGTTACTGAAAACTGGAAGAAGGTGATCCTTGTTATAAAATTTTTATTTATCTTTTTGAGAGAGAGAAAGAGTAAGAGCAAGCACAACCAGGTGCAGGGGTAGATGGAGAGGGAGAAATAGACAGGGCGGAGCAGGGAGCCTGATGCTAGTCTTGATCCCAGGACCCTAGGATCATGACCTGAGCTGAAGGCAAATGCTTAACTGACTGAGCCACCCAGGTACCCCTGATCCTTGTTATAAAGTGGTGCAAGACTTTGCTGAGTTGTGTTCTACTCTTGATTGAAAAGCAAAGCCAGTAAGCAATATATACAGATTGTTCACTGAGGCTGTTTGTAAGTAGGTAGTTGAAGTTGTTGCCTGGTTTTCCCTTACTGCTTATAATAGTATGTGAGAGAAAATCGGTAAGTTGAAGAAGGAACTAGTAAACAATAAGGAACCAGGACTTGATGATTTGGAAAATTCTCAGCCTATCCAAATGGGAGGGGGGATAAAAAGAAAAAAAAAAAAAAGGAAAGGAAAAAGAACAAAAGTTTTGCTCTGGAGAGAACATCAGCATGTGGAAGGAGATATTAAGTATGTGATTCAAGGACCCAATCAACTGTTGTCTTGGCAGAAACATTGCTAGATTGGACTGAAAGGGGAAGACATAGGACAAAAAAAAAAAGGAAAGTTGACAGACTTCTGGGATTTTACAAGTTCAAAATGGTCCAATAAAATGACTCAGTTTGTGAACACATGCAGTGTCCTTCAAGAAAAGGGGAGAATGATTTGGAGAGTGGCTCAGAGGCCATCAGGGTCGCTACTGTTGCCATATGCCTGGAAGGTAAGCTCACTGCTAAAGGCTAAGAAGGTGGGTCTTCTGCCCACTTAGCCCAGAGGACAGAACACTGAGCCATAGAGCTTATTCTCAGAAGAAGAATGCCAGATTCAGATCTAGGGGAATTTACCCCGCTGGATTTCAACTTGCTTTTGACCTGTATCTCCCTTTTCCCTTTGAATTCCTCCATTATGATTGGGAATGCCTAATGTATGTCTGCTACACTATGGTATTTTTGAAAAGCAGGATAACTTGTTTTCTAAGTCTTGAAGGTCCACAGATGCAAAGGAATTTGTCCTGGATGGAACATATTCAGAGTCTCATCCACACCTGATATAGATGATTTTGAAGATGAAATTTGGGACTTTTTGAGTTGATTATATTTATGTGAGACTTTGGACTTACAGTAGATGCTGTAATGGGTTAAGACTTTAGGGGAAACTGGGATGGGGTAAATGTATTTTGCATGTGGCAAAGTCATGGATTTCAGAGGGCCAGAGAGCAGATGAATATGGGTTGAATTGTTTCCCCCCAAATACTTTGAAGTTATATGATCCAGTGCATATGAATGTGATCTTATTTAAAATTAGGGTCTTCTGTAGATGTAATTGTTGGGGCTGATTCCACGTTAAAACCTGTTAAACACCTAGGGCCTGCCTGGACCTGCTTAGCCAGAGTGACTCCATGTTGCCTAGGTAGCCATTTTGTTGTTTAATGAATGCCTCAGCAGTTACTGGTATTGGTTCCAGGTAACCGTTGCTAAAACACATGCCTAAATAAGGCCATACAGGTAGTAAACATCCAATCACCCAAAGCCACATATATAGAGGTCTGCTGTTATGCCCTAAAAAACCAGGCTGTGAGATCAGGAGGGGGTCGCTCTCTTCGGAGATGGCCCTGGCCGGTCAGTCTGACTTCTAATGCTTGGCATAGAATAAAGCTTTGCATAACTTTCACTTTGTCTCAGTCTCATTCCTTTGATAACAGACTCCACCATCTGGGGGCTCGTCTGGGATCAAACAACAGGAACTGAGTCAGGATCAGAATTTCTAGGAAAAGCCTCTGGAGGTAAGATCTCTAGATTTTATTCTGTGAGATCTGGTCTGTGTGTCTGATTGTGGAGCTCCAGAGTATAGCACACCAGGGAGAAGCTGGATGCAGCATTGCTCCCCAGGGCTGGATACGGGATGCCCCAAGGATACGGGGATGCCCCATCCCTCCACTGGGAGATCGTCAGGGGGTTCAAGTCCCCCTAGATGGTCATCAGGGGTTCGAGTCCCCCTAGGCAGTCAGGGGACTGAGAAAATCCCCACCAGTGGCATGTTGTATGTTTTTGAGTTAGGATTACATTTTGCAAACCCTTAGGTTGATATCTGGTCGAGGAAAGGCTGCTGGATCTGTGTCTTGTCTTTTTGTTGTCTGTTATGTTGTTTGTTATGTTTGAAGAAATGGGGCAAACAGAGAGTAAGGGGTCTCTGACTTTTATCTCTCCATTCCTCCTAATAGATGTGGGGCTTCTCCCTCACTCATTTCTTGTGTAAATGGCTATAACTGGAGCCAAATGTGGTTAGACAGAGACTTTAAGAATATTCCCAAACAGCTACCAGAACTCCCTTTGTTTCAGGGATATTCCCTGTCTTCTCTGGCCCACCATGGACTGCCTAACCCCTCACCTCTTGTTGGCAGGAAAGCATGGTGTCTAAAGTGGAGTGGACCCAGGTGGAACATAAAATTTGTTAACAAAGAGATGACTAAACTGATGGTTAATTGTCTGTCTCAAAGTTTTAAGGGATAATTGTTAAAGTAGCTTTCAAAGTCTTTGGTAACCTTAAACTTTAAAGTTTTGCTTGGATGACAAATGGAATTAAATTTGTTGGACATCTAGGTCTTAACCAAATGGAATAAAATGCTAGAGCGTTGGTTACTAGAACTAGGTTTGTGCTTTTGAAATCTGTTGGTAAACATGTTTTGTGCCTAACTAATTCATAAATTTGCCTTCTAAGAATTCTGTTGTAACAGCTCACAATTGGTTAATATTTAGTCTTCACTAGAGCTTAGGATGTTTCTGGGAGTACAAAATTCTGCTAACTGTAAGACTGAAGTTCTCTCTGTTCAAGAAGAACAGAGTTTTCTTGGATTGGTCAATCTGCTGTTAAAATGTAAATGGTTTTCTCTTTGCCTGTCCAGAATTATAAATGAGATCTCTTTGATGCTAAGTTACTCAGAAAGTACTGCTAAACCAATGATAAACCTTGGGTTATATTTGGGTAAATGCTGTAACTACCCTAGAGGTTCTACACATTTATTCTCTTGTAAAATAAATTCCACCTTAAAGGAAATTCATATAAAAGACTTTCAGGACAAATACAGGTCTTTGATATGTTAAAATCCTAAAACTGAAATGGGTAAGAATTTCCAGAAGTAAGAGCTGCATTCATTCAGACTAAACCAGAATTAGTAACATGAGACTAGATGAACTGATTTTAAACAATTACTGGTTCTATAATGTTTGCTCTTCCAGACTAAGAAAACTTTTTTCTTAAGATGTCTGCGACTTACAGAAATGTAAAAGTATTCATTTGTAAACAAATCAAAGCATTCAACTTTTCTTTCTGTCTGAACCCTCTGAAACTCAAAAGGTCTCAGCAAGTATTCTTCCTTCCATGGCAATCAGTCATTTGCATAAGTTCAATAAGAATCTGTTCTCCTTGTAACAGGACACCATTGAAAACACTGGTTATTTTACCAAGGCTTTGACTGGAATGTCATATTTGAAAAAGACTCAGATTTGACCAGACAGCTTAAAGGAACTAAGGTTGACTTTATAAAACCTGGAGCCATAAAGCCCTTTGGAACAGTTGGCCTGATACCTTGCTTACAGATTTCCCAGCAGCCTCACCAGGTGAGTAAAGAATGTCACTTCCTGGCAGGTGCAGGAACCTCAGAATACTTTGGGGACCTCAGGAAGGGGAATTTGCCCAAATTGACAGGTATTGCAGGCATGTCTGATGGCAAGTACATGGCTTGGCTTCTGGCTGGAGAGGCTACTAAAAGTTCAACCTAGAGATTCCTTATAAGAAGTTCCAACAAAGCATATTCTAAAAGATCTATATGATCACTCACTGTTCTTGCTGAGCTTATGTAAATAATTAGGCCAAGTTTGTTAAAACTGGACTTGTTTTTTAAAATAAATTAGTCCTGATTTGTCTATCTCTGGAAATGAGGGTTATTTTAGAGAGAAAAATATGTTTTAATAACACACCTTTATGGATGTTAAATTCTAGATTTGGTTACCTTTAAATGTTTGTTTACCTAAGCTAGACATCTTGAGGTAAACTTCAGAGAAGTTGCACAACAGCTCATTGAGACAGTCTTGCCTTTGCCAGTCATTCAGCCCCAGATATAAGGAAAAAACTTCAGAAACTTAAAGGATTTGAAGGGAGGAATCTGACTGAGTTAATGCGAATAGCAGAAAAAAAAGTTTAACAACAGGAAAAGTATGGACACAAGTATATATTAATTTTTGTGGATACCTTTTCAGGCTGGGTAGAGGCTTTTTCTGCCAAACATGAGATGGCAGGAATGCTAGCCAAAAGCTACTAGAAGAAATAATTCCTAGGTTTGGGTTGCCTGTCATGATAGGGTCAGACAACGGCCTTGCATTTGTGAGTTCAGTCTCACAGGCATTGGCCAAAGCCATGGGCATTAATTGGAAACTACACTGTGCCTACCAGCCCCAGAGTTCCAGATAAGTAGAAAGAATGAACCAGACGCTTAAAGAGACCTTGACAAAGCTAATTCTGGAAACTGACAGTGGATGGGTGGCTCTCCTTCCCTTCGCCCTCCTTAGGGTGTGATGTACACCCTACTTAAACAAGGTGACCACATTTGAAATAATGTTCAGGAGACCCCTGCCCTCCACTCTGCCCTCGGCTACAAGCGGTTGCTCTAGCAGAAATGACTGATCAGTCGGTACTCTAGTCACTGCAGGCACTATAGTCTGTCTAACAAAGAGCCCACGCAGGGATCTGAGCTGCCTACACTGAGATGAAGACGGAGGTGGAACCACATCCTTACCAACCTGGAGACTTGGTTTGGATACACCGCCACCAAGTGGGAAACTTGAAGCCTCGTTGGAAGGGACTGTTTACTGTCATCCTATGGAGGACCTGAGGGATTCCAATATTTTACTGCAGGACAGTAAATGGACAAAGCGTGCAATTCCCATCCTAATTCCACACTAGTTGTGGCAGGGATAGCAGGGTCCACAGCAATAGGAGCCACAGCTTTAATAAAGGAAGAAGTAGATTTTGAGGCTCTTGGATCCCAAGTAGATGCTGACCTATGCCATATGCATAAAAATATAGACAGACTAACTGATTCTTTGAGCTCTTTAGCTGAACTAGTACTGAAAAATAAAAGAGGGTTTGACATACTATTCCTAGAAAAAGGGGGCCTCTGCGTAGCCCTGGGAAAGGAATGCTGCTTCTGGGAAAATCATACTAGAGTCATCAAAAACAGTCTGGCAGCCATTAAAAAGAGACTAGATGAGTGCGAACAACAACGCAGGAACTCCCCGGGGTGGTTTGAAAGTTTGTTCAACTGGTCTCCGTGGATGACTTCTCTAATATCAGCAATTGCAGGCCCCCTGGTTTTACTATTGCTAATGTTGCTTTTTGGCTCCTGCATTATAAACGCCCTAATGTCATTTGTACAAAAGAGAATTGGCGTGATAAAAATATTAGTCTTACAAACTCAATATAACCCTTTACAACAAGAGGACATAAAACTGGCTGAAAAGTCAAGGAATTGACTAATCTCCAAAGAAAAGGGGGGAATGTTGGGGCCGATTCTACATTAAAACCTGTTAAACCCCTAGGGCCTGCCTGGACCTGCTTAGCCAGCGTGACTCCATGTTGCCTAGGTAGCCATTTTGTTGTTTAATAAATGCCTCAGCAGTTACTGGTATCGGTTCCGGGTAACCGTTGCTAAAACACATGCCTAAATAAGTCCATACAGGTAGTAAACATCCAATCAGCCAAAGCCACATATGTAGAGATCTGCTGTTATGCCCTATAAAACCAGGCTGTGAGATTGGGAGGGGGTCGCTCTCTTCAGAGACGGCCCTGGCCCGTCAGTCTAACTTCTAATGATTGGGATAGAATAAACTTTGCGTAACTTTCACTTTGTCTCAGTCTCGTTCCTTTGATAACGGACCCCATCAGTAATCATGTTGTGATGAGGTCATCCTGGGTTAGGGTGGAACCTAATCCAATATACTGGTGTCCTTATGAGAAAAGAAGATACCTCTGCAAAGAGGGATGATAGCATGTGACAACAGAGGAAGGATTGGAGTTATTAGGCTACACACTAAAGTGCACCAAGGATTGTCAGCAATTACCAGAGGCTAAGAAAGAGGTCATGGAAGAGATTCTCCCTCTGAGACCCTAAGAAGGCACCAACCCTGCCAACATCTTGATTTCACACTTCTGGACTCCAGAATAGTGAGACAATATATTTCTGCTGTTGTAAGCCACCCAGTCTATGGTACTTTTCAAGGCAGCCTTAGGAAATTAACACAAATGCACAGAATCTGTTGTTGGTGAATATAAACTCACGTGGTGATTGCCCATCAAGAACTCAATTACAATAAACATAAAATCACAATTAACCCCTGAAATGGAGGATCTCCCACAGAGCTTTAAGTTCTGATATGTTAGACTCCAGATAACTAGCAGACACTGACTGGTATAATGTAAGGAAGAAAAAACCAAACACTTTCCATTTACTTTCAGCTTGTCTGTCTATTTTTTTTTTTTTTTTAACCAGATGGCTAAATGATGGGTATGATCCTTTTGTGGAGGATTGCTCCCTTTTATTTTATAGAAATTGACTAATTCTTCTACAGAAATTAACAAAATATTTTACATTCATATGTATAATGTAGCAATCAATGAAAAAGATACATAGTTACGTTATGCCCAGATCATAAGACCACCACCAAAAAGACCACCGAGAGCCAGACGTTTCAAAATGCAAAAGCAAGGCTTTATTCAGGCGGGCTGCAGCTCGGACCTCGTCCTACACACCGACGCAGCGGAGTTCAGGAGGAGGCGCCTGCTGGAATTTTACAGAGATTATATAGGCAATTTTACACGCAAAAAGTACATAGTCACCTAGTTACATGTGTAGGTGACCTTGAAAATGATTGGTGTCTGAGGTGACTTAAGCTGTGTTGTCCGAGGAGGGTTGGTCAGTTAGGAAAAATTGCTGACAGGGAGTTTTCCTTACTGGTTGTTTTTCTATCCTTTGTTAGCATATAGGACAATAACCCCGATTGGCTTGCACTTGGTCCCTCGTTTACATATGGAGAATCACCCTCTATTGGTTCATGTCCGATTCCCTATTTGCATACGTAGGAACCATTTCTATTGGCTCTTGTCCCATCCTTTATTTGTATATGTGGGAACCATTTCTATTGGTTCTTGTCCCATCCTTTATTTACATATGTGGGAACCATTTCTATTGGTTCTTGTCCCATCCTTTATTTGCATATGTGGGAACCGCTTTGGAATGTCTTCAGCTTAATGTAAACAGGAAAAGGGCTGCCACCTTGAATGGCACCACTTTGGACCTTCAGTTAGGCTTTCAGATTTAATATCTTGTGTGTAAAACTTCGGCAGGGGAAGATTAGGAAGCAGAGGATTTTTCAACCCAAAACATTCCTAAAAATGAGCAACACTATCTTTCTCCTCCTTTCAAATGTAATTTTGTCATTGAATACAGTAATTATGCAGTCACATCTTGATTTTTAAAACAAAGGGCATTCAATATAACGTAACAGGCGATATGGGTTAAAATATAGTTAAATGTGAAAAAAAATGAAGTTCTAATCCTAAAATAATAACATTCCATGAATAGGATCTACTGAAGGGAAACGGCTCAAATATGTTTCTGTTTACATTCCAACACATACAGAAATTTGCAAAGTCCTTTGGTGAAATATAAACTAAGTAACTATGTATAAGAGCCTGTATGTATGTAATGGCTAGCTCAAACTTTGGCTTGATCATTTGCAAACATTATGCCAAGGTTCATAATCACTCCATGCCAAAGTTTTTCCTTCTTAAAACAAGAAAATGACAGACCTTATCTCATAGGATTGATATGAACAGTAAATTGGTTATGTATGTAAAACACTTAAGATATAAGTACTGATAATTTAATATAAAAATAATTCCATAATAATTTAGAATATTTTCTAAAAATTCTAAATTTAGAGTGCTAATTTAGAATTTAGAATATTAATTCTAAATATTTTAACTTCCAGTATTATTAAAAATCACAATCTTAGAAAAGATTAAATATTATGAAAGTTATAAATAAAAATAACATATAAATTAGCTATTAAATAGTAATAATATTATCAGCTATGGTTTTCTTTCCCAAATATTTCAATTTATTTTTGATGCTGTTAATGATAGCAGAGTAAAGCTAAGTGGGTTTTTTTTACATTCAAAAAGTGCAAAAGTGTAAAATGAAATATTTGAACTTAATAACTTCTAATCAAATTTATTAGCAATATAGTTAAATTCCATTATAAATGAAGAATAACAGATACTCCTTTTTCTTTTTTTCATTTTTATACTGGTCTACTTTTGAGGACAATCTAGTAAGCTCTTAATTGTTCTCCCTGTTATCCCATTTTCTATTCATACTGCATGAGTTGGAGTTCTCCAAAGAAATAAAACCCATAGGGAATAGAATATGTATCTGCCCCTGTTCCCTATAAAATGTAAGTTAGGAACAAAGGGCCAGTATTTTCAAATTCCACATGATAATCCTTATTAAAATTGATTTGTCTTTTTTCCCCAGGAAGGCATTGCCTTAATGGAATAAGAGAAGATTATGAATAAAAGTTTAACAATATAAAGCAGCATACTGAGATGCCTTTTTAAGAAGTACCAAGGAGTTCAGTGTGATGGAATTTATATTGTCCTTTATTCTGATGGGAGAGGAGAGAGGAAAAGAGCCAAGGGATAAGACCTCTTATTAGTTAGGATAAGTTAAAAAATACAATGTCTAAAGTTGATGGTTTAGCACAGTATCTATTCTTTGTGCGCCTCCTCATTTTCATTCTGTCTGTGTTTCAGTTATAGATTTCTGTTGTCGATGACATTGTAAAAATATTAGAGAATATAAACTGCTGAATTTGACAGTGTAAGCAGTGATGGAGGAATAAACAATATTCACAAGTGTTGTGACTTTGTTAAATTAAATTTGTTAAGTAGTGCCCTGAGATGTCCAATGGTGAGCCATTGTTCAACAAAAGACTTCAAGGCAGAGTAAAATAGAGAAGTTTACCACTCATAGGTCCTGGAGGTGGTGTGAGACAAGCCTCCAGAAGCCTTGGAGAGAGATCCAAAGCAGGATGCTGGCAGAGTGCTTTGGGGTCCCTGGGCTAAGGCAGAATTGGTCAGTTCAAACCAAAAATAGTAGGATTTTGCTAAGCTCTGCAGGGGCCTAAGAAGCCAAAAAAGGGAGCACCCTTGAAGGCCAAGGAAAGTGCTTATCACCAGAGCTGTTGAGGTCTCATTAGGAACTTACTTCTTACTTGTGAAATTTACCTAGGGCACATGCTGCTGGCAGAAGGCGCTAGTGTCAGGTCAAGTCTCCTGCAGGCTGCTTAGCCACATAAAATGGATGCTTGGATGCCAAGGCAGCAATATTATGGAGTAGTTTTGCTAAACTCTCGACAACAGATGACTTAAAATACAGATTTAGCTCACGTTTCTCAAAAGGTGGAGAGAAGATAGTGGAAAGATGCATAGGGATGTTACACAAATGAGTACTAAGGTGGTCATCATAGAAAAGATCAGGATAGAATTAGTTCATCCATATAAGATCTGATAAAAATTAATTTGGATGTACCTGTGCCTATGCAGAAATACTATATGCATACAATTAAATGGATGTTAATGTGTCCTCTTTAGTTTATTAGGAGCTCCTATAACTCAGGGACTATGATTTTTGCATCATAACTACCTGAGGGAACAAACACAGGTTCTAATTTTCAGTGAAAAAATAATTAATAAAGAAATTGGACTTGCATAACATTGGAGGGTACTCAAAAGTGATACAAAAAAGAAAGGAGTGTCTGTACCTTCATATACTTTAATTGATAAGGATACAGTCTGCAGTACAAAGGATCTGGCTTGAATACCTTCTCTACCATTTACTTTCTGGGAGAATTTATTAAAATTCCCAAATCATATTTCATCACTCCAAAAATGAATATTATGATAAAAGCTGCCTTCCTCATTATCTTAAGGACTGAATTATATAAGACAATGTATAAAGAGGCTCTGGGGCAAAACATAAATGTTCAGCAAATGGATACTAAGGCTTTATATTGGTTTTCCTTTTCACCTGAACTTTATGAGATTTTAAACAATTAATCTATATTTTATAACTTCTTATTTTATATGATATAATAAATGATTTTTATTTATATTTTTATGCCTGTTTCAAAACTATAATCCACCGACACTACAAGGAATAACAAACTATGGCATATTCATTCAATATCATACCGTATGACAATTGGATGAGGGATTAAAAACTACAAGCAAACAAGTGTATATATTTAATTTCACAAACATTGTGTTCAGTGAAAAAAGCTAGACATAAGGTGCATATAGGTGGCTCAGTTGGTTAAGTGTCTTCCTTCAGCTCAGGTCTTTAACTGGGCATCCTGGGATTGAGTCCTGCATCGGCTCCTTGCTCAGCAGGGACCCTGCTTCTCTCTCTTCCTCTGCTGCTTTCCCTGCTTGTGTGCCCTCTCTCTCTATCAAATAAATAAATAAATAAATTCCTAAAAAGAAAACACTAGGCATAAATGAGTATGTACACTGGATAATCACATTAACTAAAATATTTTAATATAATATAAAGGTCAAAACTGATTCAAAATTAATCTATTCCATTAGAAATTAGGATAATAGTTGCTATTGGGAGCATTGAAGAACTTTTGGGAGTCTGCCATTTTTTTGTTTCTAGATCTGGATGCTGTTCAGACTGGTCCGATCACTTTGGGAAACTAATTGAGGTGCATACTTAAGATTTGTACATATGGCTATAAGTATGTTATGCATTAATAAAAAGTTGACATGAAGCATAAACTTTACAAAATCATAGTATTGTTAAAAAAATAAAAAGCTGAGTAAAGAAATAGGGATTCTATAAGAGGATGAGTTAAGTACATTTCAACGGGGTATTAATTGCAACCTTTCAAAAACAGATAGGTAGGCTTGTATTCAATATGCCTAAGTATAAATGAACTCACCCATTTTACTTTTATGTTTTTATTATTTACTTATTTGACAGGGAGAGACACAGCGAGAGAGGGAACTCAGGCATGGGGAGTGGATGAGAAAGAAGCAGGCTTCCCACTGAGCAGGTAGCCTTGTGTGGGGGACCCTGTGATTGTAAACTGAGCTGAAGGCACCTAACAAGTGAGACACCTAGGCTCCCTAGCCCACACATTTTAGAATGACCTTGTCTTTATCAGCACATTAATTTACATGATGGCATATTTGTCCATTTGTCTCTCTGACTTGTTAAAAGGTTACTGAAAGTCAGGGATTCGCACTATTGAACGATGAGACAATGTGAATGTCAAAATAAGAATGAGTTCAGCTGACTGAAACACGTTCAAATATATAGGATATGTATTAATTCATATAATATTTAAATGTATCTACTGAACGTTGTCAAGTCTGCCATTATTGCATAAACTGTAGTTGTGATTAATTGAATAGTTTGAGGGAAAGTTCTTGATAATACAGTCAAATGGAATGACAGAGTTTTAACCATTTTAAAACTCTGAATGAAGTAATTTATCTAAGCAATAATCAGCAATTGATAATAAAATCACTACTTGAAACATTTATTAGGCCATTTGTGATAGATGAGGCTATTAATAACTGAACACAATGATGAATTTTAATACCCTTAATAGTGGGATTACCATATATCTGTGGCTTTTGTTGTGGTTTCCAAAAACAGGCTTACCAGAGTGATCCTAAATCTTTTAGAACTTCTATACTTCTCGTTTTTTAAGATATAATGAAAAAAGTGGGAACAACTAGCTATAACCAGAATGTGGAATTATCTATAGGAAATATGTTTTTTCAATAACAATAACCATTACCTGAAGAAAAAAAAAAAAGGTTTGTATATGTATGATGGTGGGGATGATTATAAATTAGACTAAAATTGCATGACAAATGTTTGACAGTTTCAAGACATTTAGGGGAAATTTTATTATGAACATAGATGATGTTGAGGAGTTATGTTGTATTTATTAGCAGTTTTCATGACATTGCAGCCATGTAAAAGAGTAGTTTTTTGTCTGTTTCTTTTCTTGGCTTTATTTATTTATTTATTTGTTTATTTAAATTTTACAGAGAGATACAGAGACAGCACAAGTAGAGCAGCAGGCAGAGGGAGAGGAAGAAACAGGCTCTCCACTGAGCTGGGAGCCCGATGCAGGGCTTGGTCCCAGGCCCTGGGACCATGACCTGAGCTGAAGGCAGCCACCTCACTGACTGAACAACCCGGGTGCCCCTAAAAATGTAGTTTTTAAAATTTTGTCATATTACATACTAAAGTATTTATGGGTGAATGAAATGATAAGTTGGATTTGCTTTAAATTATTTGAACAGAGCAACGAAGAACTAAGTAAACCCATAGAAACATACCTACCTACCTACCAACATGCATTCTATATACTTAACTGTATGGGTGAAATAGGATTGGATTACAGGTACATTATGCACTGTCTACATTTGTATGTTTGTGTTATTTGGTAAATTCCACAAATAATTGCATTTACATTTTTTCAATCTTGAATAGCCCTACACCTAGAAAAGTGACTGACACGTAACAGTCACTCAGCAAATATCAATGAATGGATATGTCATGTGATAGAAAGAGTACAGGCTTATAGTTAGACAATACTGAGTCTGAGATTCAGCATCACCAGGGACTATCTAATCTTAAAAAAGTAGTTACTCACTTAGGAGATTTATTTTCTCAAAGCAATAGCCATGCTTAACTTTAAGGTTTGCTAGGGAAATTAAATGAAATAATGCTTAGCAATGTACTTAGTATATAGTTCTGTTCATCCCTCCTTTCACATTCATTATCACTAGCAACATCATTATCTCCCCAACTTTACAGTGTTATCAGAAGGAATAAACTATTTTTATGTGTGACAATTAATTACCAAAGAATTAATATTATTTTCAATTTAGTTATAATTTACCCTAGGGCTTGCTGAGACATTTCTTGTATGAATGATTCAGCAACTTGGAATTAAGTAATTCTTACCACACTTACTTCATGAAAAATATAACACAAACATAATACAAATATTTACCAGAATTATATTTATGTTTGGAATTTTTCCAAGTGGAAACAATTGCTATAAGATTTAATTTTATTAATCAGATAATTTACTTTTAGGTACTCCGGTGGCATTTTAAGTTAGTGTGCAAGAAAGACTGTTGTTCCAAGTCTCCCAGACAGAAAATTATAATTTTGGTTTATCTGAAGTATTTTTTAAGTTTTTTTTAATTAATCAACAGGGAAAGAGAGAGAGAGAGAGAGAGAGAGAGAGATAGACCACAAGGCAAGCAGGGGGAGTTACAGGCAGAGGGAGAGGGAGAAGCAGGGTCCCTGCTTGAGCAGGGAGCGAGATGTGCTGGGATCATGACCTAAGCCGAAAAAGACACTTAACCAACTGAACCATGCAGGCACTCCAATCTGAAGTATTTTTGAAAAATATAGAAGACTTTAGGAAATCAAGAGTGAAATAATAATAGGCTGAAAGATTGAAAGAATGCACCCTGGGTCCAGGTTTAAGACAACAATTTCTTCTAGAAATTTCAAAGAGGCAAGAGGAGTGGAATTTGATATTCTAAGGATGAAAATGATCCATTTACTCTTAAAAAATAAATTTAAGTCTAAATTGTTGGGGAACTTTCACAAAAATGTATTTTTAATAAGTGTGAGACACATGACACAAAAGGTGTGAAGTTCTATCACACTTGTGACAGTTTGTTTTTGCATGCCACCACTGAAAGGATGTGATATCACTCTATTAGTTTGTTAGGGCTACTACAAGAAGATACCACAGACTTGCTGGATTAAACATCAGACATTTATTTCTTTACAGTCCTGGAGGCTAAAAGTCCAAGATGATAATGTCATCAAGGTGTGTTTCTTGTGAGACCTTTCTCCATGACTTGTAAAGGGCTGTCTTCTTTCTTCCCCTCTCACACAGTTCTAATCTCTCTTAAAGGACATCCACATTCAGAATTAAGGAACACCTTAATTACATCATTTAACTTTAACCGTCATTTAAAGGCCCTATCTCCAAATACAGCTTGCATTTTGAGGCACTTAGAGGACTTCAAAATATAAATTATAAAGGGACACAGTGTATCTCATGACAATCACTATTCCCTTGCTACTACATTTTTATTTCAGCTTTAGATTTTTATGATTTACCTTTAATGTGAGAATGCTGAAACATGGTGATATTGTTATGCATTATTTTGGGGAATTATTCATAAAGAATAGTATCTGCATTAATAAACTCACTTCAAGAAAAGCAATCAGTTGATATATTTGGATATTAGCTTCAAAATATCATCACAACCCCATGATCTCCATTTTGCATGATCTTTGTTGATAATTTCAGAAGGATTATTTATTAATGAATATATTTTGTGTTAAATAATTTATTTCTGATTCCATACTCTATTTTTTTTGTTTTTTTTTCCTGCATTTAATTAAAATAAAAGCTAATTAAATATATTTTCAGATAGTACATATAATATAACCTTGTTTACTATTCCTATCTACATGTATTCAACTGTTCATTAAAAATTTAAATCAGCGGTCAAATTTCTCACTCTTTTATGTTTTTGGTTTATTTTGACTCACCTTGTTTATTTTTGTATGACTTTTTTGAAATATATGTTATTTATAAAATGAAATCCATAGACCCATCATTTATAAAATGAAAAAGGAACAGATAGAAATTCTAATTCAATAAATTACCTTTCATGAAAAACAGTTGTAATTATTGTGCCTTGGACTCCCACTTAAAAAAAAAATCTTCAGGTGACTTCTTTGAGAATAGTGTTTTTTTTGTTGTTGTTTTTGTTTTAGCATCTTATACTTCCCAAGACTCTAGGAGTATTATCCTTTATAAAGTACAGTATGATCTCTTATAAAACATTTCTAACACAATTACAAATATACCCAATTTTTTCCAGAGTATAGAAGCCCATGAATATAGGATGAATCACAATACTAGTAGAAAAATAAATATCTTGATAACTTCACTGTTTCTTATATTGTATGTGCCCCCACCTTTCTTAAAATGTCCTAAACAATTTTTGGTGTTTTCAGGAATTGCTCTTGTGTGCTTATGAACTTATCTTCTTAGCTCATTTAAGGAGATCCTCAATTTTACTCGTTTCCTAATGCAGTCTGTAGAGATGACTCATTTTAACCAACAATTCTGTGCTGAAATATATAATCTTGCCAAAATATGCCAGTCACTCATCAGCTACTGGGATGTTGCCATAAAACTACCCAAGCATGATGCCCTTCGATGCTTTTTTTCTGTTCAGTTGTAGGCTGATTTACTCTATGGTAATAAAATGCATAATATTCTTAATGCAGTGCATTCACTCCCAGGGCAATTCTAAAAGGAAAGATACCTTTATTCTTCACTTGCTTCTACTGCACAGTTTAAAAATAAGTGTATATGTTGTCCACAGTGTTCTATGGAGATTAAATAGGCAACCCTTTTCATATCACTTGCTTTTCATTGTGGTTCCTGTTCTCTGAAGCATAAGAAATTATGAGCTGGGTGGGTTCTTCTAACTGGAGTCCCCATACTGTATCAGTTACTCCAGGCTAGAACCACTGGTCATATCATTATTGGATAAAATATGTGTACTTAACTCTTTCTTCCTTGAAAAAAAAAAAAGACTTATTATTCGAAAGAGAGTACTTAAGTGGGGTGGGGGAAGGGCAGAGGGAGAGAGAGAATCTTAAGCAGACCACATGCCCAGTGAGGAGCCTGATGGGGATCTTGATCAGAAAACTCTGAGACTGTGATCAAAGCCAAAATCAAGAGTTGTACGCCCAAATGACAGAACCACCCAGGCACCTCTCTCATCCTTTTTAATGAGTTCTTTCTTTGGTACCTCTTGGGTCATACCATTTATAGAATCAATTTTTCTTTTAAATGTTGATAAACTGAATTAATTATTATCTCAGTTTTCTGCTCAGACTACTCATTTGGTTGCTTTATTATCTCCTTCCATCTTTAATTTTTGGGGGCACTTTTATTATCTGTTTGCATATAGAGTAGGCTAGAAATTTATCCTTTTACATAGTCTTCTAGATCAACATCTTATTCACATCATTACATAATAAGTGTATTATCAACTTGTTTAAAGTGTCTATCTCTCAGATATGGAAAAATAAACTAGTGCTGGAATCATTAGAGTAAGTGTGATTACAATTTTGATAGGACTAGCAAATTTCTTAAGGCAATGATTAGTATAATAAATACTCAATAAATATTACATAATATTAGTTACTTATTTGATTAGCCAATTTAGAGTTCCTTCTGTGGGTAATTTATGTCCTCCCTTAACTCTGCAATAACTATTACCATTACCCTTGGCTTTATTGTGCTTTCAAAACAGAAGCTTAGACGTGTATGATGCAATTACTGAAAATCAAGCCATCCACAGGAGTTGAGTTTAAGTCGCCACTGCCACCAAAGTGGTATTTGATATAAATTTTTGGATACTCATTAAATCAGTTGAAGAAATTGATCAGAAATCTCCCTTTCCAGATCCTTCATCCACCTTCTTTGCATGTCTTTGGATCATGGGAATATTATAGCTTTGCAGTCTTTTCTGAGTCTCTGCTTTTATACTTCCTTCTTATCATTCTCATATGATTTTGCTTCCTAGGAAGCTCTAAATTATTAGCTGAATCTTCTTTACCAATAAATTGTTCTTAAAATTACTGTTCACGGGGCTTCTGGGTGGCTCAGTGGGTTAAGGCCCTGCCTTTGGCTCAGGTCATGATCCCAGGGTCCTGGGATGGAGTCCTGCATTAGGCTCTCTGCTCGGCAGGGATCCTGCTTCCCCTCCCCTCTCTCTGCCTGCCTCTCTGCCTGCCTGTGATCTCTGTCTATCAAATAAATAAGTAAAATCTTTTTTAAAAAAATACTGTTCAAGTCACATAAGAAGGGAAAAGTTTTAAAAAATTGTTTCTTTCAATAGAAAGAAAAATCTATGCAACAATGCCAGGGGAAAATAGTTTCTCAAATTATATATGAAGATGTTTTCTATAGTAAAATGATGAGAATATAAGCCATAAAAGTTTTTAATTTCTGGTTCTTGGTATGTATATCATATGTCTACATTTTCTTTTCTCTATGATTTGATTTCCCTTTCTCTATCCAGATGGCTTATTTATGTCGATACTAACATATGACAAATTTGTGTATCATCACAATTACGTTTTCACCCTTATAAACTTCAGACAAAATCTAGGGAACTTCCAGCTCACAATAAATATCTTTGTCAAATAATATATTTATGGGGCACCTGGGTGGCTCAGGGGGTTAAGCCTCTGCTTTAGGCTCAGGTCATGATCTCAAGGTCCTGGGATCGAGCCCCACATCGGCTCTCCACTCAGCGAAGAGCTTGCTTCCCCCTCTCTCTCTGACTGCCTCTCTGCATACTTGTGATCTCTCTCTGTCAAATAAATAAATAAAATCTTTTTAAAAAAGGAATATATTACTTTTTTGAGGCTTTGGCTCATCCCTATTACCCAGAATCTCTCTCATCTATATACCAAAGAGAAGCAGTTAGGGTTGACATCCCTTTATTCATGATCTCATTTAACTATCTACAATGTATTTTCCAGTAAATTATTTTTGAAAATATATTAAATATGGCTAAAATCAAGAACAAGGAACAGCACATGTTGATGAGGTCATGGAGAAAAAGTAACCCTCTTGCCCTGTTGGTGGAAATGCAAAGTGATGTAGCCAATGTGGAAAACAGTAGGGAGTTTCCTAAAAAAAGTTAAAAATAGAACTACCCTAAGATCTGGTAATTTCACTACTGGTTATTTGCCTAAAAAAAAAAAAAATACAAATTCAAAGGAATACATGCACCCCTATGTCCACTGCAGCATTATTTACAATAGCAAGTTGTGCAAATAGCCCAAGTGCCCATTGATAGATGAATGGAAAAAGAAGATGTGGCATATATGTGAGTGAATATGAATGAAAAGAAAGAAATGAAATCTTGCTGCTGCAATAACATAGACAGAGCTAGAGTATAATGCTAAGCAGAATAAGTCAGTCAGAGAAAGACAAATATCATATGATTTCACCCATATGTGGAATTTAAGAAACAAATGAGCAAAGAAAAAAAAAAAGAGAGAGAGAGAGAAAAACCAGGAAACAGACTCAAGTATAGAGAACAAACTGATGGTTACCAGAGGGGAAGTGGGTGGGGATTGGGGAAAACAGAGAATGGAGATTAAAGAGTACACTTACCATGGTGAAAAACAACAACAACAACAACAAATGGCAATACTAAATATATGTATGTATATGTATACATATATATAATATAGTATCCATATGTTGAGTGTTATTTAACCCTTAATTTTAAAATAAAATTCCTTCCCTAAACTTTTCAATGTAATTTTTTTTAAATTAAATAATTTTAGACTTACAGAAAGATTGCAAAGATGGTACAGAGAGTTCCTGTACACCTAACACCTAGTTTCTCCTAATTCTTAACATCTTGAATTCCACGGTACATTTAAAGCATTAATAAATACATACTGGTGTATTACTATTAACTAAATTCCAGACTTAATTCAGATTTTACCAGTTTTTCTACTAATGTTCTCCCCCTTGTTTTCTCTTCCAGGATCAAATCCAAGTAACTTAGCCAACCTTTTTAAAGAAATTATTTTTCTTCATTTACCTTCCTTAGCATCTTATAGAGTTAACTTTATAAAAATATAATAATCTGATTATATTAACTGACTTAATGCCCGATATAAAGCAGGCATAAAGAGCACTCTTTTAATTCAGGGAAATGCATCCCTCTCTGCAAAGTAAATAACATAGAGGACAATCCTGAATTGCTAAAACACAATGTTCAGTGATTCAGTTTCATAGAACCCTCTTTTTATATTGCTTAGATAGTTGCAATAACTATGAATGTTTTATAACACCAATCCCCAAAACATCTGAAAATAATACTCCTCAGTGGGAATAATATTCAAATCATGGTGTCTATGCTGGATTAATGCAAAATGTCAGGAGACCTGTTGTTATAAAATAGAAAAAGCCTGCTGTCAAACTATGTCACTAAGACATAAATGGCCAAGTAATTTTTACAAGCCTACTGAAATAGTAGCTATTATTTTTCCAATAATAGTATTTAATTGTACTATATCTTAATATTTAATTTCACAGACTTCTTTGGAAAGAGGTACATCTAAATTCACATACATTACTTTCATTCACAATATTGTTTATCTTAATTTATCATTGCTGTTTATTGATATGCTTCAGTTATAAGAGAAGGTCAAACAGTCCTCCTCAGGGCATTTCAATCTCTGGCAACAATTTTTATTTGCTGATCATAAATGCATTTTAGATTTCTGCATTGTTATTCTATGTAATAATGTCAAGGACAAACATTCTGAAGCATGTCTAATAACACTGAGATCCATTTTCTTTCCACTACAATTCAGCACCCCATTAAATTTAAAGACAACCAAAAAATTATTTAACTTGGTAGGGGTATTAGATTTTCTTCAAAATATTTTGTTTTTGTTTTCTAATTTTCCTCATTCTTCTTAGTTTGGAGGATGACTGTGCCTAGAATAACATGAACTATAAGGGAAGAGTCTGTTGAAGAAAAGAATTCTATATTTCTATGTTATCATTATTCTTGATCCTATTGAAACAATAAGGAGGGATAATGATTCTGAATGTAAATGATGCATGAATTAAATGAGAAAAGTTGTAATAATTTAGAATAGGTAACCTGTTAAAAACAAGACAACAGACTCAAAATGGAGTCACTTATGCCAAACTCATAATTAAAGACTTAATTACAGTTTGGGCTCTCCCCAAAATGGAATCTTGATTAGGAGTCGCCTGATCATCATCATCAGTTAGGTAATCTACATAAAAGTTCCTGCCATCCCCTTAAAGGAAAATATCCTTGCAATAACCAACCCCCTTTTTTGCCTACTAAAACTTCCTTCTGCCTATAAAACTGTTTCATTTTGTATAGCTCCTCAGCGCTCTCTTCTATCTGCTAGATTAGCTCATGAATTATTGAATAAAGCCAATGAGATCTTTAAAACTTACCCAGTTGATTTAGTTTTTTATACAAAACTATATCTCCCTGTTAAAAACATTTCCTTATGGTGTATACCATTTTTAAGAGGTCATTCAGATGATGTACAATAAAGGGGGTGCCTGGGTGGCTTAGTCAGCTAAGCATCCAACTCTTGGCTTCAGCTCAGGTCATGATCTCAGGATCATGAGGTTGAGCCCCACATCTAGGTCTGCACTCCTCATGAAGTCTGTGCTTCCCTTTCTACTCCCCCCTACTTGCATTCTCTGTCCCAATAAAAAAGCTTTAAAAAAGAGTACTATAAATCCCTAAGAGATGCTCACTTCTACTTAAGCCAAATACATTCACTATTGTATTTTTTGGTAACAGATCAATAGACTATATATCTCTCATGATAAAACCTGTGTATTTACTTGCCTGTCATTGAATCCACATAGCAATCCCTCAAAAGGTATTTTCTGGACAAATAAGTTAATTAAAGTTGAAATATGGAATCCTTTGGGGGAAATATTTCAATTTTTATGTGTGTTATCTCCTTCTTCTGCTTTCTTTCTCCCTCTCTCCTTCCATTACTAAAATTAAATTAGTTTATTAACAGCTATCTTCTAGATAAAATTTAAAAATATCTTACAAAAATATTAGAAATTCAACAGAAGATGATGGAGTTTATGGGCTAATTTAAAAGAAATGTCAACTCTAATATATTGACTCATTCAAAACACAAGTATGTCACATTTTACTGATTAGTGTTTTCTTTTGTATTCTGGTAAAAATGTCATTGCTTTCTTGATACATAGTTTGGGTCATTTAAAGTAATTTTATACTTTTAGTTGCTATTTAAATGGGCTATATTAAGATTTTACATGAATTTCAATGAACTGATCCTTAAAATAAAAGTGAACTTGATGTCTCATTGACCATCACCCAAAATTCATGTCACCTTCATAGATGTAAACACTATCCTCATTGCACTATAATCATGCTCTATCTACACTTGGTATTTTTCAAGTGTGTGTGATAGTATAATGCCACTCATCTACAACTTACTTTTTTACTTAACTATCAGACTCATTGTTTAACCTTTGTATAATGTGGATGAGCCGCTCTTTACTTAACTAATTATTCAGAAAATTGATCCTGTTCTGAGTAAATATGCCTACATTTTCTCTTGGCAACTATCCTTCAAATCAAAGTTGGTGTGCTTTACATCTAGTTATCACATCTAGATCTAGATGTAGGGATACAATATTGATCACAAGTGTTCAGAACTAATGACATGCAACAAGACCAAAATGGAGATCACAGAGAGAAACATTTGTCCTTTCCTTTCTGTAGTTCAATCAGAGCGGAAGTAGGTAGCAGCTGTTAGCAGTCCTCTTCCTACCAATCACTTGAAATTTGACAACACATACCATAGAACGGAGAGACCTGAGACACGGATAAAGACAAAAGCTGTAATACTTTTAAAATTTTACACTTATGGGAAGAAAAGAGCATCCTATTTGTTTATAAGTTTAACCAAGCTGTAAAAAAAATATGAGGACACTGGTGCAAGCAGGACCAAAATAATGGACAATGTTTTTTAGTTTCTCATATGCATTTTGAGGTATCTAACTTCAGAAATCTTATGGGAGAGAAGCAACACAATGCTATTGTTAATAAAAGCAAATTTCTGGCCTCAATTTTATTAGGAAGGAAGATCTAATGGAAGAAAGTAGAAACAACTGAATGTGAGAACCTTATGTTTTAGTAGATTGTTTTTTAATCTGTATTTTTTGCACCTAATTCTTTGCTTTAAGCCATATAATGACACACATTTAATAAATGAAATCACTTCTAGACTCCATCTCTAAAATAAGTGTGAAATTTCTACAAATATCCTGACTTATTAAGGTAAAGGCATGTACTGACATTTAACAAGTATTGTCAAGGGAAGCCCTGGAGGCTCAGTAGGTTCAGTGTCTGCTCAGGTCATGATCTCAGGCTTGGGTCATGATCTCAGGGTCTTGGGATCAAGTCTCTCATCTTTGTTCATCTTTGTTCAGTGGGGCATCTTCTTCTTCCTCTCATTCTCCCTCTCGTTCCTCCTCCCTCTCTCTCTCTCTCAAAACAAACAAACAAAAAGTATTGTAAAACATAATCTTAGGTTCCTAATTCCTAGTCTAGTATGATGAAAATAAATTTGATTTCATAAAGTAAAACTCAATTGTTAAGAGACATTTTTATTATGGTAATTGTTATTATTAGTCTCAATTCAGGCAATGTCTTATGTGATTTTGCTGGAATACAAGACAAAGTAATGAAAGGCCACCAGAAGAAATACATGCACTACTGAAAAAGTTTTTGTTGTTTCTATTTTTCTTATTCAAGGCAAGCAGTATGTGTGTGTGTGTGTGTGTGTGTGTGTGTGTGTATACATATATATGCCTATATATATGTATACATATAGGCATATATGTATATATATATATGCACATATATGCATATATATCTATTTAGGTTAGCTGAAATGAAAATATGAAAACAATGTTAAGGGAAAAATGCATTGGACAAATTTAAATAGACAAAATAAACTTTATTCAAGGTTTTTGCTTGGAAACAAAGGGTTGAAAAATTTTTAAGAGCTATGTAGGGAGGTTGTAGGACATTTATGTTTGCCAATTGGCTTTGCACAAAGAAAAAGTAATCGTTGTCAAATCTCTGTGACAGGAGTTACTTTTAAAACTGGAGCAAGCCACCTGCCAAAGTTAGGCTTTTGCCCTCCTACAAAAACTGGGAGATAAGGGCATCACACCTTCCTTAATGATTACTTCTCAAGAGGGTGTTTCCCAGGACCCAGAAAAAGACAGGCCTTTAGGGGTTGTAAACTGGTAACACCTGTTACTCTGGACCAAATTTCTTCTATGTTTCCAAATATACCACAGTTTACAGAGATTTACAGGAGAACAGGACTAACTTCTTTATTAGAGGAGGTTTTATAAATTTATCAGCAAGTACACTAGGCAATTACTACTGTTAAGCGTTCCCACTATCCTGTTTTGAACTTTAATTCTATCACTTGTCATTATGTAAGCTTAGGAAAATGACAGCACGTATCTAGACCTTGGTTTTTTTGTTTGTTTGTTTGTTTTTTTAGTAAAATTGCCTAATTTTTAGGGTTCATGCAAGAATTTAAATAGACAATTTGAGCAGTGATTAATTTACTATGTAGTATACTATACATTTTAACTATTGATATTTTTATTTCAAAGACCACTTATGATTCTTTCCAAAATTTGGAGGCTGATAAGAGTGAATAATCTATAATGTCTATAAAAAATCAAAATATTCCACACACTTTAAGTTCTAGCTGTTTCTAATATCATCAGAAACCAAAGTGACTTCTCTGTATGTAGTTTTTCACAACTGAAAGTCCAAATAGTGCCAAAGATGAAACTCATCACAGATTGGTTAGCTTCTTCAAAAAGCTCGTTGCCAACAAATTTTTTTTCTCAGAACATAATAAATCCTTATATACAATAAAATAAATTTGTTGTTATAGCCTCTGGTTTATGTTTTGGTGCCCACCTGGATAAACAAAAAGTCCCTGCTCACAATAAGCTCTCAGTCTACTGACTTAATTCATAACCATAGGCACATATTACAATGACCTGAAAAGTAATTCCCACATCAGAAATTATCAAATCAGAACCTTATTAAGAAGGGACGCCTGTGTGTCTTAGTTCGTTAAGTGTTTGCCTTCGGCTTAGGTCATGAGCTGAAGTCCCTTATCGGGTTCCTTAGTGTGGAGCCTGCTTCTCCCCCTCTGCCTGCCACTCTCCTTGCTTGTACTCTCTCTGTCTGGCAAATAAGTAAATAAAATCTTTTTTAAAAAAGACTCTTATAAGAAAATGTATGGCATCAGTACTTAGGTATTGTTTAAAAAGATCCTGAGGAAATTCTATTTATTGAGGCTGGGCCTAAATGGATGATTTCAGAGACTATGGTTTTAAAAAATGGCAGGGTGGGGGGTCTGCTGCATTTTATACCAAAAATATATATGTATCCAATATATCAGGGCTAGCCAAAGTACATATTTACAAAACTAGGATTTCTCTTAATAAAATGTACCTAGTAAAAGAAAGAAACCAAGTAAGTAATATTTAGTATTCAAAAAGTGTTGCCATGGGACACCTGGGTGGCTCAGTGGTTTAGCTTCTGCCTTTGGCTCAGGTCATGATCTAAGAGTTCTGGGATTGATCCCCACATTGGGCTCCCTACTTGTCAGGAAGCCTGCTTTCCCACTCCCTCTCCCCTTGCTCATGTTCCTGCTCTTGCTCCCTCTTTCTTGCTGTCAAATAAATAAAATATTTTTTAAATTGTTACCAAATTCATTTGAGATTTTTAAGGACTGATAATTTGGGAAATTCTATTTCAGATTTAGACACCCTGTGTATTTTGAGAACTGGGATAGAAAGTAAACTGCCTTGTTCCGCTATTTGATAAAACACCAAAAAAGATATACAATGATTTCTTTACTAATTGAAGCTTTAATGATTTTTGAGTTGACTATCCGTGGACTGTTTGAGGATTATTCTTCACATTCTCTCATTTAAATTTTTACCCAAACTGCTTAGTTTGATAGATTTATCCTTAGTTCTAACAGCTGCTAGGATGTATGTATACTCCTAGGATATAGTAGTATATCATATCTACTGATAACAAAATGTGAAATCATAACTGAAATACTGGTCTATCATAAACAGAAAAAAGTATATAAGCACTTATTTATCATTTTAAATTGGTATCTCAGTGATGAGACAGCGTTGTTAATCATAAATTGTGAGCATTTTTGAAATTAATCATTCATTCTGCTTATACTCCAGATATTTCCCTGAAATTAGTATCTTAAGTTGATCTAGTAAAGATGTAATGAATACTCGATCCCTTATTCCTGAAACACCTATATTACAGAACATTTCAGAACTGAGACTTATAGAAGTATTCAATATATTACATAGTTTTAGTCTAAATTAATTGTCCATTCTACAAATATATTTAAAGGATAATATTTTTGAAATTATATTTTTTAAGACATTATTTATTTATTTGACAGAGATCACAAGTAGTCAGAGAGGCAGGCAGAGAGAGAGGAAGGGAAGCAGGCTCCCTGCTGAGCAGAGAGCCCGATGTGGGGCTCGATCCCAGGACGCTGAGATCATGACCTGAGCTGAAGGCAGAGGCTTTAACCCACTGAGCCACCCAGGCGTCCCGAAATTATATCTTTGATTTCAGTAAAGTTACTAGGAAAATCAGAGGCCATCATACTTTAAGTTCTTTGTGTCTCTCTTTGAATAATATTGTATAACCAAATAAAGTCAGTGAAGTGTATACAATCACATTATCTAATGCTGTTGTGATGCTTTAACACATGCTTCCTAGGAGCTAAAGAAAAATGTGTCCTCATCGTAGAAGTAATAAACACAGGCAATTATGCATAATTATGGAGATTAAGTTCCAATTAAGGCTCAATTTCAATAATATCCCTATCCACAAATTTTTTCAAGTTTTTAGTGACATGAAAAAAGATCAAGGTAACTCAAGATACTAGTCTCTATTATGGTTAAAGATAAAATAAGTTTGATTAGAGAGTTCTGCATGTATTCCCATATTCTACTAGCATTGCAGGTTCAAGAGCATATTAGTGTTTGCACAGTTACCTCTAGAAGAATTTCAGAGCCTGGAAGGAGTTTTTATACCCCTAAACTACATTTACCACTTGAAAACATGCAAAAGAATCAGTTGCCCATCTGGTTTAACCTGCAAAAATATGCTTTAAGTGTCAGTTGCAATGTTACCCAACAGGCTTTAGAATATTTTCAGCTTAAACCTAATATTATCCTTTCAGAATACCAATGATAGTCTTTCTATTTTATATTGGTAATGAAAATAGCATGATGACACAAAACAACATAAGAAAATGTATGGTACATCTGTCCATTAAGAAGAAAGGAAAATAAAGTTATTTCCTTGTTTGCTTACAAAACCAACAAGAAACCTAAATATGACTGCTACTTTTATGTAAATCCATTTCTGGAAATATCAAAATTATACAATAATTTACACATTCTCATCTAAATTATTATCTATTGTACTACATCTTATTTATATAAACACTATTATAATCATTATAGACATTTTAAAAATAAATCAGCTTTGTATACTTACTGTTTTAGACACTGTGCTAAATTGCTCCCTATTAAGAGATATCTCCCTATTAAGTAACTGCTAATATCACTTTATACAGATGAGGAAACCATGGCATATGGAGTTTAAATAACTTGACCAATACAACACAGCTAGTGAGTGGGCTGGCTAGGTTTTAAATCCATGTAATTGTCTTGAATACTTAACAAAGTGACTAATTCAGAGTAAGCAACCATATTGATTTAAATGTAAACATCTATTTAACTTGTTGTTGTAAATATCCCTTAAGCAGAGAGCAGAATAGAAAGGACTATACTATGTGTTCCATAGACATGACCAAACTTCACGCCGTACTTAGAACTTGTCTAAGGAGAGAATAAACTAATTATAATGAATTGTCTACCTGGGATTCAATGGTCAGATTCCCCCCCCAAAATTTTCTTTAGCCTTACAACTTTATAGCAAAAGACATTTCTTGGTCTGCTTTTAACACCCTTTCCATTCCACTTTCTTACTGTGTTTTTTGTTTTGTTTTGTTTTTAAGATTTTATTTATTTATTTAACGGAGAGAGAGAGAAAAACACACGGGGCAAAGCGACAGGCAGAGGCATCTCCACCTAGGGCTCCATCCCAAGACCCTGGGATCATGACCTGAGCCAAAGGCAGATGTTTAACTGACTGAGCTATCCAGTACCCCTCTACTTTCTTATTGTTTCCTTACATGGATTACTCCCCTTTGCTTATCACCTGAACATACACATATCCACATAACACGTTATCAACAAAAACATAGTTGGAAGCACAGGATAAATACAAAAGAAAGTGAAAATATTTAAACAAGAGAGTTGTTTTTTCATATACTCACATTAAGACAATTATCTTCTTTCATAGTCTGACATTCATTTAATTAAAAAAGTAAGGTATATTGTTCCATTTATTAAAACTATGCTTTCTCCTTAATGGGAGCATATTGGAAAATAGCAAAGGAAATAAAATCATATCTCCTTTATTTTTCCTGATGAGTTTTTAAATGGTGAAGACACGTATGTATATGCTACTCACAACATATAGCAGCCAAGAAAATTGAGTGTTTACACAGTAAAAAATTAATTAATGAACAAATGTTATGACATAGAAAAGGACACTTCCTAAACAACATAAAGTCAATTAGTCTGCAAGAGCAGGCATTTTGAAGTGACTTTCAGGAATAAATTAACTCTAGAGCACAGTAGGAAACCAAACAGAATCAATAATCTAGTGGCATTTGAAGTTAACAGATATGTGGAACAGATAAGTTTCATGCTTGATGGTCCTCATTTTGTTTCAGGGCATTTTCTAATAACCCAATAAAAATAAAGGAGGGGTGTGTTATGGATTCAATATTTTTGCTCCCCTCCAATATGTTGACGCCCAAACCTCCAATATGAAGATATTCAGAGATGGGACCTTTAGGAGATAATTCAGGCTGGGTTAGGTCATGAAGGTGAGGCCTTCATGATGAAATTAGTGGCCTTATAAGGAGACCAGATGAAAGGTCATGTGAGAATGCAGCAGTGAATTGGCCATCTACAATCCAGAGAGCTCTCACCAGACACTGACTCTGCTCACACATTGATCTTGAACTTCTAAGACCTGTGAGATCTTCCATAACTGTAAGAAATAAATTTCCATTGCTTAATCCAACCAGTCTTACAGTATTTTGTTATGACAAATTGAGCAAACTAAGACAGGGTGGTACATTCAAGACTTTATAAAAATGCATTTATTTGACTCTCATGTTCAACTGATAGTGAGGCTGGGTGTAAAAATTTATGTGGGAAAAACATTTCCTTGTGGAGAATGTTCCAATTTCTCATAGGTTACATTGTCACTGGCACAAAGATCCAAGATTTTCTGATTTTTCATTCTTTGTGTGAAAATATTTCTTATGCTTATATTTTATAACAGAAGCTTGCAGAAATTTCTTTTATTTCATTCTTCTGTGACCAGTGGATGTTCCTTCTTGTAAATATATTTTTTAAATTGTGCTATTACTCAGTGATGATTTTTTTGAATCTGGAACATGTTGTACATAGTCTGGTGAACTTTACTTGTCTATGACTTATTTTCCTTCAGTTTGCTCTGTTCTCTCACCATGGAATAACTCTTTTTATAATATTGTTACTCCTGCAACTGTTTCTATAACTTTATAGCTAATCAACAAAATTTTGATTTGATCATAATAAAGTAATATAGTATTTTTCAGAGTGTGTTTACAAAATGTGAGGACTCAATACAAAACAGAAGATTCCAAGTCCATATTAGCTTAGGAACTGCATGGCTGAATGAAGTGATCATATCTCTTAACTGTAGATATATTAACAGAATATTTAGGATACGCTGTGTATTTTTTTTTGTATGTTACAAAACATATACCTACGAAAAATGTTTCCTTGAGAAGATAGCTCACAAAACTAGTTCTTAATAGTAAAACATGGATCTAATGAGATCACCTTTACTTTTTTCTATGCCTTCAGAAAGCTTTCAACATAAAACTTGATCAATTTAAAACTAGCCTTAGATATACAAAAAGGATATATTTTAAAATAAGAATTAACAATTTAATTATTCAACTTGAAGAAATAACATATTCTGCTTTGGGAAAAAAGAAAAAAAAACAAAAAGAAAAGGAAAAAAAAACAAACTTGGCTGAAAAAACACATGGAGAGACTAACAACTCATTTGTTTAATAAATATTTAGTGAAAAACTAGTGGGCTAAGTTATCAGAGTTTAGAGAGGAAATATAGTCCACCACCTGAAGGAATTCATAGTTTGCTAAAAGGCAAATCCCCCGTGGCCGTCCTAGTTTATACATGGTGTTTGTGGCACACACATTTTTCCAAGCTCACAGATGCAGACACCGCTATAGACTGGCTAAGTGACTCTGATTAATAATAGACTTATTAAGGAGATGATACCTACATTTTGAACCATGATTTGGTCTTTGTGTCTGAATGAAGAAGTTGGGAATGGGGTATGTATATCTTTTACTCAGAGTAAGAACTCTTTCCTATATTAACTTTGGTCTGGAGATTTAGCTAAGATTTACTGTTCTTTTTTTCTAATCTACTTCTGTAACAAATACCCTCATCACTAGGGAGAAGAGTTTTTGTTTTTGTTGTTTTGTTTTGTTTTTCCCCCCTCATGTAAGCAGTACTCAACAACCTGAAGTAGAACAGGGTTAAATGCAGATGTTCAAGTACCTTACTGGTTCGAAAACAAATTTATAGTAACTTCTGTACAGTGCTATTGAAACCATTTAGAGCAAGTTTGGCTAATTGCTTTCATTTTGTACTTGCGGTAACATGTTCATTAACTAAGTCTAAAGATGAACAGTTTATTGCCTATATATAAGAAAAAACTAATTAGTACTGTTTTGTTTTAAAAATAGAAAATTCTTCAAAAAGCTCAAATTGAAAGCCTTATTAATTATCTGTTGAAAGATGTTGTGAAAATGGTAACAATTTAAAACATTCCCCATATTCACTTAAGAAAGCCTTTTCATATATTGTTTTCAAAACAGATTTTCAACAAAGGGTATGATTCTGTCCTAACCGCTGAATACGTTTCACTTCAAAAATATATCAGGTACAGTCTCTTGGCCTGACCATGTTATACTCAGCAGCCAGGACTGTCAAAGTGTAGTGAATTATGAAATTTCCATTTTTAAGTTCCCTTTTCCTGTTCTTTCACTAAAGATCAGGCAACATTGGTTTGGAAGTACCAATCAATAACATTAAACACCTTTATTCAATAACTTTGCTTTTGCCATCCATGATTTGATAATATTATTTAAATATTTTCCCTGATAATCATGGTTTTGGACTCTACAGATAAACTTTATTTGTAAGAATGTGTGAAACATAATAGTTTTATACAAATTAAGAGAAATGATTTTTATGATGTGAAGTGTGGTATTTCTGGGAGGGAGTGGAATATTTGGAGGCATGCTATTGATTTATTGAGATCATTGGAGAAATGAAATAACCATTGAAGAATCCAGTATCTTTATATTTTATGCAGTTATAGTGGTACACAGATTAGCTTTATGACTTGGAAAATGTAATGCAACATCAAGAAAACAGACTTATTTAAGATATTTTAATATGTCTTTGATATATCCCTTGCTGTTTAAACCAACCAAAATTTTATTGAGTAAGTGAATTACATTTGTAAAGTAAAAAGACCAAATTAAAACTTCATTGGATTAAGATTACTTATTCAGGAAATTACATTTCTCAAGGCATGAAGCATAGCAGGGAAAAAGGTTTTATTTGTTGTAGACTTTCATTACTAGTATCAGGATATCTAATACTGAAAAATGTATTCAGTAAATTCAAATTCATTTACATACTCTTTATTCTTAAATATCCCAAAGACAGTCATGTGTCTAGACTAAAGAAGATCTAGTAAATGTCTCATATAATAATCCTTGAGTCTTTTGCTTTTTCATATTACTATTTACTCCTTATCTTGGGGCTTATTTGAAGCCAGAAGGGCAGAGCAGCATGGTTTCCCAGGCCTGTAGTTACTGTTTCTCATTCTGACAAATCAATATAAAATGTGAGCCTTAAACCTGATATTATCAACCACATTTTCTCAGTTTCACAGCAGGAAATAAAGTTATTTCAGAATCCAGGACATTTAATGCATAAGTGTTTATTGTAACATAATTTTGCCAGGCAAAATACTGGACTATTATTTTCTCATAATACTGTTGCTAAAATAGTTGATTCAATATTTTTATAAGAATATGTTATAAAGTATATATCAGTATGAATATATACTTTTTATATACATGCTTGTCAACAATATCTGTTATTTGACTGTAGGTCAGTCTAGTGCAAACTGTAAAAGAAGTGAAAATATGTTTTCAATAGTTTACCTTTAATGGTATTATTGTTTATTCTGTTTTTATTCATATCTTTTCTGACCCTTAGCGTCCAGTGCTATTGTAGTCTCTAGCCTATTTGGCATTATTAAGAGAGAACTTCGAAATCATTTGTATGAATTTTTAATAAAATGACCTCATTTTTGGTACAACTTCATTAAATCAAGGAGATGTTTGATACTGAGTGGTTTTCCTTTATCCATAATATCACACTACAGAGATCATTATTTATCATGTATATCCTAATTTATAAAGCTCAATGTATGATTGTTAAAGTTTAAGAACTCTTGTATTTTGAGTGGTAGGTATAATGGTTATGACAATATTTTAAGCCAGATAACCATCTCTCTAAATCTCTGCATCTCTGACATTCTGAAAGGAAGCTGGGTGAATAACATCTTGCTGCTCAAATATTACACTGGATTTCAATGTCTTTCCCAGAAACAATGTACTGGCATTTCTCATACCTTGTCAAGCCTTTGGAGTAACCTGAAATCAATTATGTTTGTGAATCTCAAGATCTCTAGGACCACATTGAGCCATAATTGAAGGCCATTAAAACGAGAGTATAGTCAAAACAAGAGGGGAAAATACATTTTAAAAATGCTAAATATTTCTCTTATTTCATATTCTCTAGTTGGACTGGGACAGAATAAATCTAGATTTCAGGGTGTGAGAGAAGGTTTATTTTGTGAGAGGATTATTATCACATCATCTAGAGATGATGCATAATTTTAAATACTATATCCTATAGCAAGCACCATTTCCTTTTTCTAAAATAGTCTCCAGGAATTTTAAGATAGAAAAGTCTTAAATTGTGCTGAATTCTATGAATATTTTAATGTTAAAAGAATTTCAGTATCTCTACCTGTGGATTATTGATTACTTATTATTTCTTTGTATTTACATTGTGATAGCATGTAAGATATATAATATCCCCCCAGCTATCTTGAGGAGTTACTTCAGTTTATTAATTGGCTAACATTCATGATATTTTGTCTATTAAATGCAAAAAATAAACTTTTCCCTTTTAATTGTATGGAAAAAGCAGTACCAAATATATACAAAGGAGATAAATCAATTTGTGACGATTCTAGGTACTTTATCAGGTAGTACAGCTCCAAATGTTTCAAACATTGTTTGTCATTTCTATGGAGTGAATGAAAATATATTTAATAAAGAAGAAGGAGTTTCAGTGAAGAGGAAGGAGAAACTTGAAATAGTATAATAAGCCCCAAGTAAAGCACATGATTACTTCTAAATTGAACTAAAGTTCATCAATCAAATAGCTCTCAACAGTTTAACTATTCAGAAGGATGTTTATGTTGTGTGTCAGATTTGAATACATTGGAATCATTCTTTAGGCAAGCCAGATTTTAGCTCAGTAGGCAACTGGAGTTGATCCAGGTAGCTGGCACAAGGCTGTGAATAAATACACGTTGAAGAGTAGTACACTGAAACAGCAATGTTAAATTAAACTTGACATTCTTAACAAAAAGATTCATTATTTGTATACTTTTGGGAAATCTGATTTGTTCCCATAGTTCTCTTCCCTTGGTATTCTCAGCAGCTGGTGTAAAATAAAATCTATTTCTGCCACCTTAATCTATTATTCATAATTAATACCTATGAAAATACAAATATTTACAAATCACCATAATTTACTAGTGAAATTAGTTAGATCATAATTAGAAGCATAATTTGAAATCACATTATTATGCAGCTATTAGCCATTTGAAAAAAATCCATTAACTTGTATTATGTTACATTGTTTCCCTAGACCTTACCCATCTTTATGTAATAATGATGTCAAAATAGCACTAAGATATTTATTAAATTCACCTCTAGGGGCAATGCTTGCACTTCAGCCTCTTCAAATTACTTCAGAATCATGTTTGAGAACCTCTAGAGAGTTATTATTCATGGATTCAAAGAGTATTCCTTCTTGATGTTCACCGGTAAATGTCTATTTCCTCATCTAGCATACTAGGGTGACAATAACAACAACAAACAACCAGGTATGTGGGTGATGATTTAGTTTCAAGGTGTCTGCCTGGACATCGAGACAAAGACTTCCCTCAAGCTGAGATGTTTTCTCCCTAGTAAGCTGAACTTCCCATTGCTCTTTTTTCTTAATTTAAATTGTTCTATGGTAATAAGAAAAAGGAAGTGCTTTTTTTCCCTACCAAAGGAATTCTCCATTATTTCATAACTACTCCTTACAAGTACACACTGTATATGCCTGTATCTACATTGTATATGTGAATGTGTACTTAATCAATTTATATCATTATCTAAATATATATATAATATAATCCAACTTGTTGCTAGACTCATTTTTGATCATTTATTTTATAGACTCATGATTAAGAATCATATATCTTTAATTATCTAGGAATATTTAATTTTTCATATATATATAAAAGAAAGGAGAAAAATCACAAAAGGGACTGAAAAATATGTACATATTATAATAAATAATTTTCTTTTATCCAAGAAAATTTTCTTTCCTATTACTTTTTATTGAGCCAGTGTATTTGAAAGAAGAATTAGACTAAACTATGATGTTATGTTGTATGATTATTCAGTCTTCATAATATGGAAACTGAAGAATAAAGATAAGTAAAAAATATAAATGAGAAATCTTTCAGAAGTCTCATAACAGTTTTTTATAGTAGAAAATTACTGAATCAAGTTGTTTTTATTTTAAGAGATCAATAGCAATACTTGAAAGAGTTCTACTTATCTCGCAAGATCATCAACTTGCATATTGGTACAAAGGAAGACATTTAAATCAATAAAATTTTAATGTTTATTTCTAAAAAGAAAGGAGTACAGTGAAAATAAATTTTCATAACTTCACATTTGTCATAGAATCATATTAATTTGCTGTTGTATGGGAAATAAGGTTCAACCCCCTTATTCTGAAGATGATATAATTTGGTCCCAATATATTAAGTGATTTATCTAGGTTCAAACACTTAACTAATAATAGATAATTGCTGGTTCTCTGAGTAATGCTTCAAATGTTTTGACTTTTAATATTAGGGCATTTTTTCTGTTTTGTTTTACATTAAAATAAACTGTTTTCCAATGACTTTTCTGGCAGTATTAAATTACAGATAGACAAATTGGAACTAAGCTCACAGCTAGGTGCACACTTTATACTGCAGTCCAACAAAAAGAAAATAATTTTACAAGGAGAATGTTTGATTCTAGACCAAATAGTCATAAGGAAAAATTTATCCATGATAAAGGCCCAGCACCAAAATATAAAGGAATGAGTAACTATTAATAAATGAATAATTAAATATAAGTGTCTGAGCTAAGCCATGTATTTATGCATACACAACAGCCCACATAGTTTCTCAAAAAAATGAAAAATAAAAAAATTATAAAGCCATCACTAGAAATTGATAGAACTTATGTGGCTTTACATTTTTACTTAATGTTACTTAAAATATGTTTTATAAGTAGAGCAAATAAGTTTTAGAATTAAATAGATGTCAAATTTTTGACAGTTGTTTTTTTAAAATGGGAACATCTGCTTGCATTCACTTGAGATCACCTTTTTTAAAGCTGCTGAAAGAAAGGAAATTGATTTAGAATTGAATTTTAGAGAAAATGTCCAAATAAAACAGTTGTGAAAGATTTAGGAAAGTCTTTTCAGTCAATAAAATACTCCCGAAATATATCAAGCACTTGGACAAACCAAATCAACTCTTTCATGATTTTAGAAAACCGAGAAACAATTAATACTTTATGTAGTAGATGACTTTAAGATTTTTTAAAACTCACTTTCACAATATATTTAATTTTAGCAAACCTTTTTGTCTTCTAAGAAAAAATGTCAACCCACTTAAGATAAAAGTGCAGCTTAAAAAAATGAAATTAAGATATGGTATGTAATATAAATCATTAGTCTACATTTCCTTAAGATTTTATAGTAAGAAATGGAAGAGCAAACAAAATGGGATGAGTCTGTCAATGGCAAGCTAGCCTGGTTGGATAAGCTTAATTATATTTATATTTCTTTATATATTTCAGCAAATAAATTAAAGAATTATATTCTGATAAGTGGGGTATATTTGAACAAATTTTATTTTGTGTCTTATTTTATGTAATTTATCAATCCTGGCTTCAGTTTAAGATCAGAATGATGTACACATGTGAAGCAGAAAAGCTTAATAACATAGTCATCTTAGTTCTAAAAGTCATGAAATTTTTGTAAATAATGTACACGAGACCAAAAATAACAACAAAATAATAATCCTTCCTTTGTGCAGTTTCTTTCACTGTAAGTTTACTTCTTGGGTTCAAGAACAACAGCAAACAAATTGTTCACTGCATGTCATGAGCAATTCCTTAATTTATGCCTTAATACATTTTATTTCTGTATGTACTAAAACATTTAGTATCATTATTTTCCAAATATTGTGTACAATTCAAGAGAAATTACAAGAGAAATTTATCTCTGATTTTTATTACCCAGTAGGAGTGGTCTAAAAATTAATCAGAATAAACTTTTAAATTATGTTATTGAAAGGTTATCCTTTAAAGGTTATTTAAAGGTTTGCCCTTTTTATCTTTTTATCTGCTTGATATCTGGATTTCTAAAATTGTGCATTCATTTTCTCATTATGGCCATAACTTAGATTTGTCAATTTATTGTTAAGATTCTGAATTTTTTAGGCTGTGCATTGTGAGAAAATATCATTGATTGTATTGAGTTTGGGGATACTCGTATCTTTCGATATAATATTCCCATTATCATTTTGTAATAATTCAATATTGATCTAAAATATTTTTATCTATGAGTTCATTTTTATTTATATATATTTTAGTTTATATTTGTAAAAGCATATGTACATACTCATATATGTATTTCCTTTTTTTTAACCCCCTTATTGAGATTGACATATAATAAACTGTAATTACTTAATGCTGAGTTGGAATACTTAATGAGTTGGAAAATAAATATGAAATCATTACTACAATCTAGGCTGTAAATGTAGCCATCACCTCCATACAATCCTTCTGCTCTCTTTATCACTGTCATTATTATAATTTTGTGATAGGAACACTTAACATAAGATATACCCTCCTAGGACCTTTTAAAGTATGCAATATAACAGTGTTAACTATAGGCTCCATGTTATAGAGTAGATATCTAGGAGTTACTCATGTTGCAAAACTGAAACTTACAACTTTGATTGATACCTTGTCATTCTCCCCTCCCCTGAGTTCCTTACAACTATTAATCTACTCTCTGTTGCTATGAGTTTGACTATCTCTGATTTCTCATGTAGCTGTATTATGTAATGTTTGTCCTGTGTCTGGCTTATTTCACTTAGCCTAATATCATTTAAGGTCATCCATGCATGACCCATGGATGACCATGGATGACCCATCCAGGGATTCCCTTCCTATTTAAGTGCAAGATTACACTGTGTGTGTGTGTGTGTGTATGTGTGCGTGTATGTGTGTGTGTGTACCATTGCATACACTACATCAAGTTAAAAAACTTTTGCGCAGCAAAGGAAAAATAAACAAAATAAAAAACAAACAGCTAATAAATTATTTCTTTCATGTTTCATGCCTTTGGTGTTGCATTCAAAATGTCATTGCCAAGCTTAAGACCATTTGGTTTTCTCCTATATAATCTTTTAGGATTTTATAATTTCACTTTTCACATTTAGGTCTGTGACCTATTTGGGGTTAATTTTTGTAAATGTGTAAGATTTGTGTCTAGATTATTTTTCTTTTTTGCAACTGGGTGTACAATTGTTCCAACACAATCTTTGTTCTATTACACTGATTTTGCTCCTTTGCCAAAGGTTAGTTAATTATAGTTATTTGGGGCTATTTCTAGTATCTCTATTCCATTACATTGATCATATTTGTCTATTCTTTCATCAATATTATCCTGTCTTGATTATTTTTGCTATATAGTAAGTCCTGAAGTCAGTCAGGTTTTCAATTCTACAACTTTGTTCTTCCCCATCAATATAATGTTGGCTATTTCAGGTCTTTTGCCAGCTATCTTTCTGTTTTTGATTACTAGTTTTATTCCTTTTTTTTTGTCTGAGGACAGAGATTCTATAATTTCTATTCTTTTAATTTTTTAAGGTGTGGTTTTTTTTGGCCCAGAATATGGTCTTTCTTGGTGAATGTGAGAAGTAAGTGTATTCTAATGTTGGTGAATGTAGTAATCTAAGGTTATCTTTTATATATACTTGATTGCTGATGTTGAGTACAATTATATTCTTATTGATTTTCTGATTGCTGGATCTGTCCATTTCTGAGTTGACGTCTCCAGCTATGATGATATATCCATTTATTCCTCTTCATTTTTATTGGTTTTGCCTCACATAGTGCGACACTGTGCTGTTAGGAGCATGCACCTTAAGAATTGTTATACTTTCTTGGAGAATTTACTCCTATATCATTGTATAATGCCCATCTTTATCCCTGGTAATGTTCCTAGCTTAGAAGTTTGTTCTGTCTGAAAATAATACAGCTATTCCTCTTTTCTTTGATTAGTGTTAGCATAGTATATTTTTCTTCATCCATTTGCTTTAAATCTACATGTGTCCTCATATCTAAAGTAACTTTCTTGTAAACAAAATATATTTAGGTCTTGTTTTTTGATCCACTCTGACAATCTCTTTTAATTGGTGCATTTAGACCATTGATGTTCAAAGTGGTTTTCATATATAGTTAGATTGTGTCTACCATATCTGTTACTCTTTTCTGTTCTGTTGCCCTTTTTTTTTTGTTCATAGTTCTGTCTTCCACTCTTATTATGCTTTTTGTGATTGAATCAAGCATTTTATATGACTCCCTTTTCTCTTCTTAGCATATCAGTTATACCTTTTTTCCTCCCAAACTTCTTTAGTGGTTGCCCTACAGTTTCCAATTACAACTTTATAGGTCATTCAAACCCAATTTCTTTCTTTTTTTTGAAGATTTATTTATTTGAGAGGGAGAGAGAAAGAGAGAGAAAGAGCACAAGCAGAGGAAGCTACAGGCAGAAGGAGAAGCAGGATCCCTGCTGAGCAAGGAGTCTGATGTAGGACTTGATCCCAAGACCCTAGGATCATGACCTGAACTAAAGGCAGACACTTAACCAACTGAGACACCCAGATATCCCCCAAAACTCACTTTCAAATTACATCCTACCACTTTATGAGTAGTGTGAGTACATTATAATAACAAAATAATCTTAATTCCTCCCTCTTATTCCTTGTATCACTGATGTCCATTGTATATTTGCTTATGTATGAATAATTTGTAATTATCATTTATACATATACCATACACAATATACACATGCATAAATGAATATAATCCTTAAGCATGTATAATTAAACATAGTGTTTCTATTATTATTTTGAACTGCTATTTATAGATCAAATAAAAATAAGAAAAATAAACTTTTTATTTTACCTTAATTTATTCTTTCTTCTATTCTCTTTCTTTTCTGTAGGTTTTTCTGACCTATATTTTTTTTCTTCTCTCTAAAGATCTTTTAACACTTCAATAAGGCAGGCTTATTGGAAACGAATTCCCTCAATTTTGATTTGTCTGAGAAAGTTTTCATTTCTCCTTCATTTTTGAAGGATGGTATCACAGGATACAGAATTCTAGGTTGATATTTTTTGTTTTTCTCGTTTTATTTTGTTTTGTCTCAACACTTTAAATATTTTATTTCACTCTCTTCTTGTTTACATGTTTTCTAAGAAGTCAGAGGTAGTTCTTGTCTTTGTTCCATTATAGGTAAAGTATTTTCGTTTGGTCTTTTTTCTTCTGACTTTCAGGATATTTTTCTTTATCTTTGGTTGTCTGTAGTTTGAAAATAATGTGTTTATCTGTAGTTTCTTGCAATTATCCTTCTTGGTATTCTCTGAGCTTCCTGGATCTGTGGTTTGGTATTAGACATTAATTTGGGGAAATTATCAGTCATTATTCCAAATATTTCTTCTATTTCTCTCTTTCTTCTCCTTCTGATATTCCCATTACACAAATGTTACACCTTTTGTAATTGTCCCACTATTTGTGGATATTCTAGTCTGTTTGTTTGTTTTCCATTCTTTGTTCTCTTTGATTTTCAGTTTTGGAAATTTTTATTCAGATATTCTCTAGTTCAGAGACTCTCCTCAACAATTCAGTCTACTAATAATTCTTATGAAAGGCATTCTCCATATCAATTTCTGTGTTTTTGTTCTCTAATATCTCTTTTTTTGGTTCTTCCTTAGGAATTATCTTTCTGTTTACATTGCTCATCTGTTCTTGCATGCTGTATATTTTATCCATGAGATCTAATGAATCATGTTTTTTTTTTAATTCCTGATATTTCCAACATCCCTGACACATCTGGTTCTGATGCATGCTCTGTCTCTTTAAATTTATTTATTTATTGCTATTTGTATGTATGCTTTTAATTTTTTTCTTGACTGCCAGATTTCATGTGCTGGGTAAAAGGAATTAATGTAAACAGACTTTCAGTAATGTGGTGCTAAGGTGTTGGGGGGAAGGGAAGCAATCTGTAGTCCTCTAATTAGCTCTAAGTCTTTAGGTAAGCCTATGCTTCTGGACTATTAACTTTTTCTCAGGATTTTTTTTCTCCCTCTTCAGATGGGAGAGAATGGCTAGAGTAAGTCGGAGTTAGGTATTTCCCTTCCCCCAGTAATACAGTAGCAGATTAGGATCTAGTTACCCAGTTTCTCCCAGGAGCAAGCCTTGTTAAGTATAGAGTACGCTCAGAATATTTTAAGATGGTTTTTTTAATCCTCTTCCTGTTGAGAGCAAGAGGAAATTTTTCTCTGGTATTTACCCTGAGAATCTATTGGAACTCCTTGAGGTAAATTTCACAAAACTGTTGAAGAACTGCTATGATTGGGTCCTCTTGGAGTTTCTAACTCTCAGAGCTGTTCACACCGAGTTTCCAACAATTCCTCAATTACAACTCAGGTTTTTCTACTTTGCAGGTGATTCTAGGATGGATCATTCATGAGTCTTTGCTCAACTAAGCCATTACTCCAATCTTTGGTTTACCCTGTGAGTTCACCTTTCCTACATCTTAGAAGAGCTGTCTTTTAGCTGTTCAGCTTTGTACTTGTTAGGATAAACTGGCAATATCCATGTTCTTTATATGCTGAATGGGAAACCAGAAGTTTATCCTCAAATTTTGCTCTATTCTTTTTAGACTCTTTACTACAATATTAAAATGATTAGTGTGGACATCTTAGACTAGTTCCCAGTTTAGGATAAAAGCATTTAATCTTCACCATTAAATATGATGTTATCTCTAGATTTTTCTTCAGTGATGCTCTTCATGTGCCAGGTTTGGTATCAATTATTATAATGAGTGGATGTTAAATTGTATCAAAAACCATTATGGCATATATTAAAAAATATCATAAGTTTTTCTTTATTTTGTGTTTCTTTTTTAGTCTGATAACATGGAAAATTACACTTACTTATTTTCAAATGTTAAATAAACTTTAGAGTCCCATGATAAACCCCAATAGAACATGTTATATTGTTAAAACAAAAAAAGTAAAATGTCAATAGAACAAAACTATAAATCTAAAAGCAAAACATAACAAAAATATTTACAACTAGTTCAAACATAGAGACAAAAATAAATGAAAATGAATATTCCTCTTTGAGAAATATATCAATAACAGAACAAAAATGTATTTTGATGGTTTCTAGAAGAGAACCACATAAAACGGAGTTATTCATAAAAACTAAATTATACATAGGACAAAATATAAAGGCAAGTAGAAATTAAAAGTTTGGATCATGGTTTTAACATCACATAAGGTAGATTTTGGACTAAAAATCATTACAGGAGACAAAAGGAATACTTCATGATGCAAAAGACTGATTACTGAAATTGCAACAATTGTTAATATATCTCTGCATCTATAACATAACAGCAATTTCTATAAATCAGCTAACTCAGGAAAAGAAAAGAGAAATATATAAGCATACACCTTTAATGGAAGGCATTTACACATCTATCTGAAATCCAGAGAAACATGCCTATTTTCAGGTGTTAAGGACAATACCTGGAATCAAGTTGAAATGTTAGCATCATCTATAAGTGAACTTCTACACTAGTTTAGAATGCCCTCAATGCAGAGTGTATGTAAAAGACAGTGAAGAGGGGCACCTGAGTGGCTCAGTGGATTAGGCCGCTGCCTTCAGCTCAGGTCATGATCTCAGGGTCCTGGGATCAAGCCCCGCATTGGGCTTTCTGGTCTGCGGGGAGCCTGCTTCCTCCTCTCTCTCTGCCTGCCTCTTTGCCTACTTATGATCTCTGTCTGTCAAATAAATAAATAAAATCTTAAAAAAAAAAAGACAGTGAAGAAGAAAGTCCTCCCAAAATATAATACCTGAGATATATATCTGATGTGCATTTTGCCTAAAGAGGAAATGGTCAAATATGTGGATCTATAGTGTTTGATATGAAGTGGCTAATAATTGGGTTAAATGATCAGGGAACAAGATCAGAGGATTTTACAAGTATAGGACTTAGAAAATATATGCCACTTGGTCTGTCAGACATGACACAGGATGTAAAAGAGATTTGTGTTCCATTGAATGTTCACTCGATACTGATGAGGTCCTTAATACTCAGACAGGCAAGATGGCGTATTTTATGAAAGTTACCTGGCTCTGTCTTAGCTATCCTAGTTTATGCTCAATAAGCTCATGAAAGTAGAAGGGTGGTAAATATGGACATATTTGCTTACGTTCAACTAAATGAATTTTTTCTCTCCAAGGCTGAAGTGATGCCAATATCCAAAAGCAGAGATCAGCTGAGAGTCCAAAATGATACCATTTCCCAGAGGAGCAGTAGATGGCTTTCATTCCCCCTGAAAAGATGCTTCAGTTGGGCCTAAAAGTGTATTCTTTGCCAAACTGCTCCGAGAGCTATGCCATCTGTTGATTCAGTGAAAGCTTTGTTTATACAGTGACTATAGGAGGGAGGAATGGAACAGATTCTCCCTCACTACTCTCAGAAAGAATGAAACAACTCTGGTGAACCTTGATCTTGGACTTCTGGCCCCCAGAACAGTGAGAAAATAAATGTCTGTTGTGTAAGCCTCACAAGTTTGTGGTGCTTTGTCATGGGAATCCTAGGAAACTAGTATAAGAAACAAAAGCATGATGCTGTATTGTTTTTCTTTTAAGAAAGACAATACTTTTAATTATGAGTAGGAAGGTATTAAGGAATACTGAGTAGTGGGTTATTGCCTGCTGATGGCAATCACGATTCCTCCCTTTATAAGCTTTTGTCCATACTATAGTTGATGGAAAGCTCTCCAGCTTGAAAGTCTCCACTTTAAATTTTGTCCTTAAAAGACACTTGTGCAAAGATTTAGAAGGTGAAAGAATCCAGGTTTGCCCCTGAAGCAGTGGTAACTAAGCCCATTGGCTTTGGCAGATGATAGATGTAAGGGTTGGCTGGTAGGCTGTGGGCATCCCCTTCAAATCCCTCAGCTGGTTGCTGCAGGCAGCTCATCTTATCCACAGAGGCTCCTAGTGATATCTGCATTTCCTGATTTCTTACACAGGATTTATGGATTCTTTGACCTTCTCACCTCAACATTTCTGATATTATTTTAAGACTCTAATTCCACATATTACAACCCTGGCAGTTTGAAATACCTGAAGTAGTCTGTTTTCCTAAACCAAATGCACATACCCTCAAACTTAATAAAAAAAAATTTAGAAATAGAAATCCTCATATAATCCAAAAATAATGAAAAACTTTATAGAATATTACTTTAAAAGCAAAATTGTATGACCTTTAGAATGAAAGACCTATTTTATTTTCCAAAGGCAAATGCTAATTGATGTTCTGCTTATTCTAGCTTCACATTGTACTATGATATTTTGTGAAATGATACATATCATAAAGCATTAATGTTAGTGTCTTGTCAACTATGGGCTGATAGTTCAGAGAATGCCCTGGGTTAAGCTTACTGGCAGGTCTCTAGGTCTTCAAAGTGATGTTGACTTATAAATGAGAAAAGTTAAAAGAGGTACCTTAGTTGGTTAGAAAATATTTTATATGTTAGATTATTTCATGTGAAACAAACTGAGACTGCTGTCAAACTGATTTTATCTTCTAGAAAATTATGCTACATTTTCTATCACAATACAGACATTTATTATAGAAGCAAAGTGAATCTAGTGCATAGTTGTCATAAGATAATAACTACTCTTGGGAATTACAGATGCTTGGTTAAGTTTAGTATCTTTTACTGCCTTAGGGATGTGGTTATATTATGACACACAGCCCTCATCATTTCTTTTTAAAATATATCATTAGTATAGTATTTTAATACTATTAAATTTTAAGTTTCAAATTCCCACATTGAAGAATTCTAGCTGTTAAAGCAGTTTAGAATGGTTCCTAAACCCTTCAGTCTTTGCTATAACTGCTATGCATTTCATAGACTGAGCAGTACAGGGACATTCTGTTAGCCTAAATTCTCAGTCCTGGCTGCTATGTTTTCCATGAACTGCATGCTGATAAGGTTCAAATTTGTTTGGGGAGTTATGTTCAAGCGATATCCCTAAATGGTACATGTATTCAGGATTAGAAATAGCTGCTATTAAAAGCTCATTTTCCAAATAATTCCAAATTGATGATGCTAGGACATACCTGAGTGAATGTTGATGCTGCATTGTTCAGACCTCCATTAAGTCCATATTCTCTCCAAGCAAGTACTCAATTGTCTTCAGGGCTTTGTATTAGGTAGGATAAGTCTATGGGTTTGCATATTTATAAGTAAGGCTGATTTGTTTTAATCCCTGCCACAGAAAATCCCATATCAGATGAGTATGCTTAGTGATGTTGTAAAACTAAAATAATTAGGCAGGTTCCTAGTTCCAGAACTTGAATGTCAAGCAGGTGCAGTACACTCTTTCTCTCCCAGCGAATTCAGCTATAAAATCTAAACAGAGAACATGGGGGAACTAGGTGAGAGCTCCAAAAAGTAAGCAGTAGCAGACGTATTCAGAAGATCACAATTTCAAATGTCACAGAATTATTATTTTCCTCTTTTTTTTTCTCAATCTGGTCTCAACTAATTCAAACACAAGAGTTGGACATCGGCACAGTCACAGAGAATGCTAGAAAAACGTCTGGTTCAGGCTTAATGTGCAGGAAAGCATTCTTCTGGCAAGGACGGTAGTGATAGCCAGGACTCATAAGGCCTAAAACTCTATACAAGGGGAAAATATTATTTAATTCAAAAAACTATATTACCAGATATTTGGATAAGCCCTACTGATGTTTCTCTACCTCTGTCTTTTTGCACGTGTATCAGAATGGAGATACAGTCAAGAAACTGCACACTGATGGGGAGAGGGGGTAAACAGGTAAACAGAGTCTCTGTTTTCTAGCCAAAGGACCTTAAAGGGGATCTAGCTAGATGACAGGAAGATGACAGAGAGGAAGGATCCAGGGAAATTGACTCATGGTTCATCCCTAAGGAAGCACATATGAATCTAATCCTAAAATTACAAGAAAAATATTTTAAATACTAAACAAAGAGTTAAATTACTGCTCAATTCTTAAAAGTGGCTACTGGTTGGTTGATATATGGAGCAGGTCAGAATAGCACTGCAAACTCTTTGAAAATGGAACTGACATTAAAACCAAAACCCACAAGAGCCTAAAAAGAATGTGTCAACCAAATGCAGCCATGTTAATTCCAGCTTAAGAGAAACAAAAACCAAAATAAACAAACAAACAAAAAAAAAAAAGCAAAGAAAGAAACAAAAACACTTCCTACAGAAATTAAACAAGACAGTGCACCATATAGCAAAATTTAAAAATGTCCCCGGTATAACAAAAACTTATCACCAAAAACAAAAACAAAACAAAACAAACAAAAAACAACCCCAGGAAAATACAAAGATCAGAGACAATCAAAAGATGTCAATGATGAGATAATATTAATGGTGAAATGCTTTGAAAAATAAAAATAATGATTAAGTTGAAAATGACTATTTATAAAGTGTTCCAACAGTCATTGAGGAAGACTATTAAAGTGAACAAGGTTAAAAAATGCCAGCAAAGAAATATATGTACTGAGAGGACAAGGCAAGAGTCAATGACAGTGAAGATATTAAAAAATAGCTTAAGTAGATGGGGTGGCTGCATGGCTGAGTTGGTTAAGTGCTAGACTCTTGATTTTTGCTCAGGTCCTGATCTCAGGGTCATGAGATCTAGCCTGTATCAGGCTTGCACTCAGCATGAAGCCTGCTTGAGAGTCTCACTCTCCCCCTCCCCTTGCCCCTCACTCCTTCCCAGCTTACATGCACACATGTGTGAGCTCTCTCTTTCTCTCTCAAAATAAATAAGTAAAATCTTAAAAAAAAAAAGAACTATGACAATATCACATCCTAGTGAGGATGCAGAGAATACACAACTCTACTCATAGTCTACTGAAATGAAAAATTATACAATCTGGAAATAGTTTGGCAACATCTTTTATAAAGTTATCTATACACATACCATATAAATCAGCAATCGTACTTATCAGGATTTAACCTAGAATAGTGAAAAGTTATGCTCACATAAAAACAAGTAAGCAAATGTTGATAGAAGTTATATTTATAAAATAAAAACCTAGAAACAACCCAAATGTACTTCAAATTGTGAATGGAATGGAAAAACAAAATTCAGTTCATCAATGCAATGGAATAGTACTGAGTAATCAAAGGGAATATTTGTTTAGATATACAAAGTCGTTTGGCTCCCTACAGCAGGTTTTACTGATGTGCACAACCTGTATGAATTTTGATGATTAAGTGAAAGAAGCCAGTTTCAAAAGTCACTTACTGAGTGATTCCAGCTCACGACTTTCCTCACAAAGACAAAAACAAATGGCAGAAAACAGATCAATGCCCACAAGAGACTAAGAATGGGGCAAGTGATTAATTACAGAGGGATAGTAAAGGGATCTTTGGAGGTGATGGGACCATTCTGTATCTTGATTATGGTGGTGTTTATATGAATATACACACATGTCTAAAATTCATAAACCTGGGGGCACCTGGGTGGCTCAGTCATTAGCTGTCTGACTTTGGCTCAGGTCATGATCCCAGGATCTTGGGATCAAGCCCCACATCAGGCTCTCTGCTCTGCAGGAAGTCTGCTTCTCCCTCTCCCATTCCCCCTGCTTATGTCCCCTCTCTTGCTGTGTGTGTGTCTCTCTCTCTGTCAAATAAATAAATAGATAATCTTTAAAAAAATTCATAAAGACGTACCCAATAATAAAGTTAATTTTACTGCATATTAATTTAAAAGGTAATGGGATATTAATTATATGTGAAGTGATGTTATCATTTTATTATGAGTAATCTAAAGACTCAATTTCCAAATTAATATTTCAGCTAGGATCTCTTTTCTGAATTTCACTCTTGAGTAGCCAATTATCTGACTACTCTAAGGATCATGGGACCGGGTTGCTCCAACAGTTATTAAAATAAACGTATGAATGCTGAATTTTCAAACTACACTCCCCATTTAAAAATTTCCTCCATTCTTCTTTAACTCTGCAATGAGTGATATCACTAACCAAAGTTACATTTTAGAAACAGTGAATCCAGGTTGGCATTGAGCTCTCATCTCACATTGAATCAAACAGCACCCCTTTCTGGTTCCACCTTCATTTTACATGTGTAAAATGCACACACACATGCACACACACACACACTTAATTCTGTTCTATTATCTGTATTTATTTTAGTCCTAATGACCTGTAGCTCCTGCCTACAGCCTTCTAACAGATTTTTTGGTATCTTTTGGCTTCATCTTTCATTCTCTTTAAATCTATTTTTAACCAATGGGCTAATAAATATTTTAATAGTTTTCTTGGACATTAGCATGTTATAGTTTAAAGTCAACAAATTTGTACTTGGATTTGTAATATAATACATACACAAAAAATTAAGGAAACTATGAACTCTTTTTCTGAAGATTTTATTTATTTATTTAAGAGAGTGAGAGCCAGACCAGAGTGTTGTGAAGGGCAGAGAGAGAAGAGACTCTTGGCTGAGCAGGGAACTTGATGCAGGGTTCAATCCCAGGACTCTAGTAGGATTTGTCCTCAGCCAAAGGCAGAGGCTTAACCAGTGAAGGCTTAACTCGGGCAACCTAGGAGCTATGAACTCTTACATGACCTTGTTCCTGCCAATTTCTCAGGTCTCATTTCATACAGATTTCTTAGTTACTACTTCTTAGGTTCTTGAAATTCCTTCTTTCATTTTCCTGATTAAGATGAGCTCTTGCTCTCTCTTTGTTTTTTTGTTTTGTTTTGTTTTGTTTTTGTTTTGTTTTGTTTTTTAATTTATTTATTTGACAGAGAGATCATAGGCAGGCAGAGAGGCAGGCAGAGAGAGAGAGGGAAATGGGGAAACAGGCTCCCTACCTAGCAGAGAGCCCAATGTGGGGCTCAATCCCAAACCCTGGGAATATGACCTGAGCCAAAGGCAGACGTTTTAGCCCACTGAGCCACCCAGGCGCCCCATTGCTCTCTCTTTGTTAAGCCTTCAACCTGTTGGTCCCTTTGCCTGTATCACATTCTACATTTCAATTATGTAACTGTTACTTATCACAATTTTTTTGCCAGAATGGTATCTTCTGGAAAGAGCCTTGGCTCCTAGCTCCCAGAGAACTAATTATGCTCTTTCATGCTTACCAGTTACTTCCTTCAGAATATTATGTCATTTTATGATTATATGCAATGTTATGGATTTTTAAAGTATCTGAATTACTGGTGGCCAGTAAGTTCCAATAAGACAAAAATCACAAAATCTTGTTTTACCATAGCTCTAGCCCAAGTATCTGAAATCATCTGCATTTAATAGGTCTTTATTTTTTTTAAACTAAAATATATATTTTTTATTTAAGCTTTTTTTTATTTAAACATATAATGTAACCCCACCACCCTCACCCAACCCCTCTCCGCCCCCACCCCCCTCAGTTTGTTTTATGACATTAAGAGTCTCTTTTGGTTTGTCTCCCTCCCGATCTCATCTTGTTTCATTTTTTCTTTTCCTACACCTTAACCCCCACCCCCATTGCATCTCCACTTCCTCATATCAGGGAGATCATGTGATAGTTGTCTTTCTCCAGTTGACTTATTTTGCTAAGCATAATATGCTCTAGTTCCATCCATGTCGTCACAAATGGTAATATTTCATTTCTTTTGATGGCTGCATAGTATTCCATTGTATATGTATACCACTTCTTTATCCATTCATCTGTTGATGGACATCTAGGTTCTTTCCATAACTTGGCTATTGTGGACATTGCTGCTATAAACATTCAGTTACACGTGCCCCTTCGGATCACTACGTTTGTATCTTTAGGGTAAATACCCAGGAGTGCAATCGCTGGGTTATAACATAGATCTATTTTCAATTTTTTGAGGAACCTCCATGCTGTTTTCCAGAGTGGTTGCACCAGCTTGCATTCCCACCAACAGTGTAGGAGGGTTCCCCTTTCACCACATCCTCGCCAGCATCTGTCATTTCCTGACTTGTTCATTTTAGCCATTCTGACTGGTGTGAGGTGGGATCTCATTGTGGTTTTGATTTGTATTTTCCTGATGCCCAGTGATGTGGAACACATTTTCATGTGTCTGTCAGCCATCTGGATGTCTTCTTTGCAGAAATGTCTGTTCATGTCCTCTGCCCATTTCTTGATTGGATTATTTGTTCTTTGGGTGTTGAGTTTGCTAAGCTCTTTATAGATTCTTGATACAAGCCCTTTATCTGATATGTCGTTTGCAAATATCTTCTCCCATTCTGTCAGTTGTCTTTTGGTTTTGTTGACTGTCTCCTTTGCTGTGCAAAAGCTTTTGATCTTGGTGAAGTCCCAATAGTTCATTATTTCCCTTGCTTCCCTTGCTTTTGGCGTTGTTCCTAGGAAGAAGTTGTTGCTGCGGCTGAGGTCGAAGAGGTTGCTGCCTGTGTTCTCCTTCAGGATTTTGATGGATTCCTTTCTCACGATGAGGCTCTTCATCCATTTTGAGTCTATTTTCATGTGTGGTGTAAGGAAATGGTCCAAATTCATTTTTCTGCAAGAGGCTGTCCAATTTTCCCAACACCATTTGTTGAAGAGGCTCTTTTTTCCATTGGATATTCTTTCCTGCTTTGTTGAAGATTAGTTGACCATAGAGTTGAGGGTCTATTTCTGGGCTCTCTATTCTGTTCCATTGATCTATGTGTCTGTTTTTGTGCCAGTACCATACTGTCTTGATGATGACAGCTTTGTAAAGTAGAGCTTGCAGTCTGGAATTGTGATGCCACCAACTCTGGCTTTCTTTTTCAATATTCCTTTGGCTATTCGAGGTCTTTTCTGGTTCCATATAAATTTTAGGATTATTTGTTCCATTTCTTTGAAAAAATTGGATGGGATTTTGATAGGCATTGCATTAAATGTGTAGATAGCTTTAGGTAGCATAGACATTTTCACAATATTTATTCTCCCAATCCATGAGCATGGAACATTTTCCCATTTCTTTGTGTCTTCCTCAATTTCTTTCATGAGTACTTTATAGTTTTCTGAGTATAGATTCTTTGTCTCTTTGGTTAGGTTTATTCCTAGGTATCTGATGGTTTTGGGTGTAATTGTAAATGGGATTGACTCCTTAATTTCTCTTTCTTCTGTCTTGTTGTTGGTGTAAGGAAATGCAACTGATTTCTGTGCATTGATTTTATATCCTGACACTTTACTGAATTCCTGTACAAGCTCTAGTAGTTTTGGAGTGGAGCCTTTTGGGTTTTCCACATATAGTATCATACCATCTGCAAAGAGCAATAGTTTGACTTCTTCTTTGCCGATTTGGATGCCTTTAATTTCTTTTTGTTGCCTGATTGCTGAGGCTAGGACTTCTAGTACTATGTTGAATAGCAGTGGTGATAGCGGACATCCCTGCCGTGTTCCTGACCTTAGCAGAAAAGCTCTCAGTTTCTCTCCATTGAGAATGATACTTG